>PVJS01038144.1:0-19558 GCA_004027185.1 Glis glis
AGGGAGAGAGAGAGAGAGAGAGAGAGAGAGAGGGGAGACAGGGAAGGAGAGAGAGAGAGAGAGAGAGAGAGAGAGAGAGAGCGTGCGCACACGAGCTGAGGCTGGCTGCGAACCCGGATCCTCCAGTCTCCACCTCCCAAAGTACTGGGTAAAAATCCATTTTAAAGTCATGGGGCTGTCTCCCATGTTACACTAAAAATAGTTGTCATCTTACTATGGGGCAAACTAGTTACTAATACCTGATAAATTGGGGCAATTTGTAAACCCCAGCAGTACACCTACACACACATATTCAAATTCGGGATTGCCACAAACCTCCCTTTATTTTTTATTTTTTCATTTAAGTATCTACTTGGATGGCTAATTCTCATACACTTAAATTTTCCTAGTACAGAAATGCAAAGAAAAGCCTCAATGATATCGTGACATAAAACTCAACGGGCCGGGCATGGTGGCGCACGCTTGTAATCCCAGTACTTTGGGAGGCGGAGACCGGAGGATCCGGGTTCGTGGCCAGCCTCAGCTCTCTCTCTCTCTCTCTCTCTCCTTAGTGAGGCCCTCTGCAACTTCGTAAACCCGGTTTCAAAAGAAAGTATAAAAAAATAGGGCCGGGGGTGTAGAGCGGAGGTAGAATGCCCCTGGGTTCAAGACCTGGTACCACACACACAAAAAAAAAAAACAAAAAAAACTCAACGGAATGTTCTAATTATTTACCTTTAATAACTTTTCTTGTTAAAGTAACAATCTACATTGCTAGAAGTTTTGAAAATCATTTCTAACTTTTATAACTAAAGTATTGAATGTTTTCATTTAATGTTTCTGATGTAGCAGGAGCTTCCATGGAACAAGATCATTACTAGACATGCTCAGAGTAGAAGGTGCTATGCAGAAATACCATTTACTGGGAGAAACATGGACCTGCCTCAATGCCAAATAGGGTTCATGCTGTCTCTTCAGTAGAAATTTTTTTTTTTTGGTGAATATCTCTATCATGAGTTTTTTTCCTGGCCATTAAGGTCACACTATCATTTCTAGCCATCTATTAAATTATGAGGTTTGGGAAAAATAAAGTCATTATTAGTGAAGAAAAATTGGGGCCCATTCACTTAAAATGACTAAGAAGAATGCATACAAAGTAATTGCTAGGAAAATATAACAGACAATAGTGCTAGCTCCAACAACAATGTCACTTGTACTAATAACCTTTATAAAAATATCTGCAGCAGATTTATTTCAGTAGCATAAACACAGGAAGAGTCCTTTGACTTCCAAGAAGATGAAATAATACATAGGTCATGAATACAGAAGTTTTATTTCTATAACCGAAAGTATTTCACCGCTTCAAGAAGTATTTATGAGGCAAATTACTGGAATAGTACAGAATTAAATTTGGTTTTATATAGCATCTTTCATACCCTAAGTATCTCGAGAGCTTTTTAAAAGTTCAGAAATGCAGTGACAATTGGATACTGAAGAAGCCATTATACCTTTAAGGGCAGATGATATGGACGTGGATTCGGAGGTGTGCTTTACGGATTCAGGAAACAGGAGAGCCTCCAACTTGTCCTTTACAAGTTCTGTGACATCTCTGTGTTCTACCTGCCCAAGCTGCAATCAAGGACACGCAATGGGGCCTTTGCCCAGTAGCTCCTTTCATTACATACTAACCTGTCCCTGGGTTGCAAGGATAGAATTGCAATGGTCTATAAGCTTTGGGAATGGAATCTGAAATCCTCAACTCTCTGGCCCTGTCATGAGTACGTCATTCGACTCAGCATAGTATATTTAGTGTAAAATGTCATTCAATGCTCAGAATCTAAATAAATTTGCATTCAATTTCATGGAAGACAACACTGACTGGTGGGAATTTTTATGCCAAGATGGGCAGGAAATGGAAAAGCCAGGGGCAAATCAGCCTGCCATGTGATGAAATTACCACTTTTACCAGGCTGAAGAAGAACCTGAAATAATACCAGCAGCTTTTTCAATAAGACCTGGGGAAAAGAAGTACAAACAAGCGCTATTGCCCTTCATATTTTATGCCGCAGAACTGTTTGTAACTGGAAAGTATTGTTCACGGCAGAGAGAGACTCCCAGGGAAATAAAAGCTAATGAGGATCAGCGTGAATCTGGAATGGCTCTGAGCAGATCGCTCACTGACGAGGACACCACTAAATAGAGGAGGCCCCACACTCAGTAGTCAAAAGGTTAGAAATCAGAATCGTGCGCAAAAGAAATAACCTCTGTCCTTTTCCTTTACTCTAAACTGAGCCACAATTACACTGCAAATGTGAGTCTCACATTTAACCACAAACACTAGTGGCTGACCTCCCAGTTCCTTTTGCTTTTTTTTTTTATCTTTTCAGCCTTAATTCATGAGCCTAGTTTCTTATTTTTGAACTTAAATTTTATTCTTTTTAAAATATACTTTTATTGATGCATTATACTTATAGATCATAATGAAGAATAGATAGGAACATACTTGCACATAACAATTGATGTTTCTCGAGACTGCTCATAGTCTTAATTTATCCTTTGCCTCCCTTAACAAAGACTCCCTGTCCATCAGCATCAAATGACAATTGAAATTACTCCTACTTTTACTAACTTTAAGCATTTCCTGTGCATTTTTGTTTTTAAGACATTTTTACTACGTTTTTCTTTTCTTTCTTTAAAGCTTATGATGACTATATCTATTGTAATTAATTCTAAATCTAACACGTTTTTCTATTTGATTCAGGGCCTTGTTTGGTGTAAAAATTCTTAGACATCTATAATATTATCCACAAAGATGCAAGACGCTAGCTTTCTTCTCTGACATTTTCTTATCTCTTGAAATCCAGTCATGTCACTTCTTTGTAATGCTTTTTCATTTGTTTCTGGGACATGGATCCTTTATGATTTATTCAAGCAGCCAGATTTCCTTGTGGATTTTCTTTTACGTATGTTCCATTCTGACAACGTGGACCCCAAAATCCTAAGTTGGGTAGAAAACACTGAAGAAGAAACATGAAAAATGGAAAGAGCACAACTCTGACCAGAATGTCCAGCTTTAAATTTGGGTCTCTTACTAATTATGTAAACTTGGACAAATCACTCTTTTTAATTGCCTTGCACAGAAAATGAAGATTCTTCTAAGATCTGCTTACCTCTATCACAAATGCAAGGAGGCTTTGTAAACTACATGTTGGACATTGACAGTTTTATCTCGCCAGCATCCTTCCTTAGGACACCATCCTTTGCCCAACAGAACTTATGGTTTGAGCAAGATGGCTCTATTTTCCTCTAGTCCCTGCTTGAAGGTAGCCTTCTATCTAAGCTTGGCCAACCAGATCTCATGGCAATTGCTTTAGGGATGGACACAGATGCAAGTGAGGCAATAAGATTGTTTTCCAGGGACATGAATATGGAATAATATTTGGAAGTGATTCATTGAATCTAATGATGGCATTCTGAAGAAGCTATTTATTATTTTCTACTTCTTTAAGAACCAGCTTCTGTACAATTTTTTCAATGTTTTCAACAGTCCTAGGAGAAGCTCAGTATTCCATTCAAAAATACCAATAGCATTGAGATTAAGAAGCCAAGCCCTAGAGCCTAGCACGATGCTTGGTACATTATATATTCACTTCCTTACTCCTAATTCTCTGAATGAATGAATGAATGAATGAATGAACGAATGAATGCAAGCAGGTGGTCTGGCAAAAATCCATTGATGGTTAAACAGCTCATTCAGCTTCATCCAGTTAATGTTCAGCAGAGGTGGAACATGAGTTCAGATCTTTGACTATCATGACAGTGTTTTTACCTGTACTTTCCTATGTCTCCAACTTAAAATTCTTAGTTTATGATTACCACTGTTTAATCATGAGTTAATTTTAATGCTTTCTCTCCATCTTCTGTGACTTATAAGCCCAAAGAAAACTTTGGTCTATAATATGTGCATGTTTCACCTCTAGGTAATAAAGTCTTGTGTGTTGCTCATCAGAAATGCCTGTGGGTTCAGAATACCAAAAACAGAGATACAGAGATGAACATCTAGTCCCAATTTGCCTGGGATCTTAATAATTTGGGTATTGAACATTTCCTATTCTGTGAAACTTCTCAGATCTAGGTAAACCAGGATGGTTGGTGTCCCTCCCTGCTTTGCTTTCCTGATGAGTATCTGTTGGAAGTACTATTACCTTCCTCTGGCTTCTAAAAGTCCTCACATCTCTTTCTTCTATCATTCTCTCCTCCTCAACCAGTCACTAGGTCCTGGAATTCAAGCCTTCCACTTGTAACCCTTGTCCAACCCACCCTTCACCCCATCCAACCACCAGCTCCGTTCTCATGGTCTAAATCCTCATTCTCCTCTGCCACCTGGTGCTGGAGCTCAGAACATATGACCTCAAAGTATGGCACTTTGGCACGCTGCGTACTTTGAACTAAAGGAAATTGTAAAGGCCTCAGAAGCCATAGCTCTCTGACCTCCTGTCCTCTACCTCATCCAGGCAAACTGGGGCTAACTGGTCATCTCAACCCTTTTATCTCCCCTGAAGAGAGTCTTGCAAACCACAGTTCCTTTTCCCCAAATCTCCTCTGAAACAAGCCATAAATCCTAGAAAGATTGCTTTTCCCCTTTATCCTTGAAGACTCTCATTCATCCCTGGGAGGAAGAAATGCAGCACAGAGAGGCCAAGAAGGTCTGGACAGGCTTTGTTGGGCTTCCCCCTTCATTCTGTTCCTGTTAGATTGTAACTGCTTTGTCTAATCACTTTTCTCCAAGGCTGTCCACTCTTCATCAAACTGAAGCATTAAAAAAAACACCCTGGAGCTTTGAGTCTTCATTTCTTAGGACTCAGGTGTAGTGTAAAACTTTGATTAAATAAATTGGCTATTTTTCTCTTGTTAACCTGTTTTTGTTATAGGAATGTCAAGCCTGACCCTTCTGGATGAGAAAGGTATCATATCTTTCCACCCTGACAGTGGCTTCCAGAACAATATTCATAATGTCCCATCTCATTGCCTGGCTAATCTGCTTAAAGGTTTTCAATGATGCTTTTTGTCTAAAAGGTAAATGTAAGATCCAAAGAATAAGATCAGGTTCCTACGTCAATTTTTAATGTTTTCTCTCAGTACTTTCCTGCATAAACTCTGCCACATAGATAGGTCTACATGTAAAACCCGGCCACACTTTTAGTTTTTTCAGTATTCATCACATGTTTATTGTCCCTATACAATGCAGGAATTTTTCTAGGTAGTAGGGAAAAGAAGAAATGAGAGACAGAGTCACTGTCCTTAAATGGATTACTGTTTAGCAAGCTTTTCATGTTGCAAATTCAGAGAAGGAACTGACATTTTATACACACATATTTGTACCTGACTTTACATAAATTAGTTCCTTTAATTCTCACAGCAATTATGTGAAGCGAAACTTATTTATTTCTTTTATGAGAAAGGTAACTAAGGATCAGAAAAGTGATCGCACAGATACTCATTGCTTTATCCTGGATCTCTCTGATTGCAAAGCATGTGTCCTTCTCCTTGTACTGCAGAGCTATCCAAAGAGATCATTTATTCATCCCAGGATAACATGGCTCTCTTGGCTGGGCTGGATGTAAATCCCACTGATTCATGAAGGTGCAACTTGAAACCTGACTGTTGTATAAAATCTTTGTTTATTGTCCTTGTATTCTACAAATGCTCTATGTTCCCTAAACTCTTAATATCTATTCCTCTCCTTTGTTATTAGATTAAACACTGTCTTGTTCCAATCTATGGTGTACTTGTGTCTTGCAAACTCAATTAGCTTGTGGATTCTTTGATGACCAGCATTGAGTTGTATATTTAACAATAACCTTTATAAAGCCCACCATCCTAGCACTTTTTTATTAAATATATACTTTGGTTGTCAAGTTGCATTGCCATATTTTATATAATTACATTTAGATTGCCTCCTCACTGCTCAATTTTGATATAGTTTTAACCATAAAGTAAGCTATGAATTTATTTATTTATTCATTCATTCATTCATTCATTTATTTATTCATTCATTTAGTTATGGTACTGGGGATTGAACCCAGTGGCATTCTACATCTGAGATACACCTCCAGCCCTTTTCATTTTTTGTTTTGTAACAGGGTCTTGCTAGGTTGCTGAGAGCCTCCCTACACTACTGAGGCTGTCCTTGAACCTGTGATCCTCCTGTTTCAGCCTCCCAAGTACTGGGATTACAAGCATGCCTATCTTAAAGCTGGGACTCCTCCCATATGAACTTCTGTGAGCACAGTTCCTATCACAAAGTCTGGAGCACAGGGCACACAATACATATTCATTGAATGGTTGAATGACTGAATTAGGGGTTCAGTAACAAGGGGCACATCTTTCTGTGTTCTTTTCCAAGTGTTAATCAATTACGTCTTTGACATAGAATTATATTGGATCCAGAACTTGGTCATTTGTTACCTGAATGACTTTAAGTTTTCTTTATCAGCTTTCATGCCTTAGTATCTCCCAGTTTCCATCATTCCCATATGTCTCTGACAAAGTTATCTCCCCTCTGCCGCTTTGATCATGTCACCCCATTCCTCAAAATCCTCCCCTGATACACAAAATCAAACCAACTTACAGACTTTGAGCTTCAAGTTCTTTATCAGCCCTGGAGATTTCTTTAAAAATATTCTTGTCTCCTTTATTTCTTTCCATTGCTGTAAGCATCCTTTTTCCTTAAGTAAAAAGTAAGCTCTCCCCCTTCCATCTTTTAGTTGTTATTTTGGAAAATATGATTCCAACTTAAAGATAACTTTTCTCCTAGTAACAGCCATCTTAACTCTGAAAGATCAGTTCTGGGATTTTTCTCTTCCATAAAGTCTTCTCTGATTCTCCTCTAAGAAGAAGGACAACAATAAAAATCTCCCTAGATTCTAAATTTATCTCTCAAATGGTTCACAAATCTAAGATTAGAGTAAACTCATACCTCAATTTAATTGTTTTTCTCTAAGATGAGGCCTGAGTAAGTTATACTGATAAAAATGTCACTTCCTCACTCAATACACTTTCAGGACTTTCTGTTGCCTGTTGAATTTGTCTGACCTTTAAAACCACTGATGACCTCTGCCTAACCTTCTCTCTCTCTCTATCTATCTATCTCTCTCTCTCTCTGTCTCTCTGTCTGTCTCTCTGTCTGTGTCTCTCTCTCTCTCTCTCGCGGCACTGGGGATTGAACTCAGGAGCATTCTACTTCTGAGCTTCTCTTTCTAGCCTTTTCAGTACCATAAAAGAAAGTACTATGTCTTTTTTTTGCCCTACCAATGTATGTGCTACTAACCAGGCACAGTATTTGGATGATAGCAGGTACTTAATTGATATCAGCTGAATAAATTTAATTTCAGGCCAGGGTTGATATTTCTTAGAAGGGATAACATTAAAGTGATCTGTCAACTGATGAATACTAGCAGTATTTCTGTGGTGGGGGAGTATCACTGAAGTAGTTTTCTAGAAAATGTCAGAAAGGAACTTTTATTGTTATTTTGCTATTTGCCTAGGACTGAACACATTTATACTAAAAGTAAAAATAAGTATTGAGGTTTTTGTTTGGGGCTTAATTACAGCTGTATACATTTTGAAAAACTTACTTATCCTACACCACTGCCAAATTCTTCTTCTTTTTTTATTGAGACTGGCAGGTATCTGAACTAAAAGTTAACCTGTCTTTCTCATGAATGGTGACTTTTCCACTTAGGGCTTACTTTTCTTCTTTATGATTGAAAATATTCTACTGTATTTTCTGGATTGGACTGTGTGTTCATCCAATGTTATTTATTTACAGCATCAATTACAGAACTCTTTAATGTATAATAAACATAATTGTCCATTGATATTCTCAGAAAAGGATAACTGTTCCAAATCTTTGGCTAAATTAACAAAAATCTTGTGAATTTTTTTGCCAATCTATCACATCATAAAAGTTTTTTTCAAAAAATCATACATTATTCTAATGCATACTTTTAAAAATAAGACAGATAACTTCTAAATGATTGTCTTTAAGATTTGCATAATTAGCTAAGCTAAATTAGCTACCTGAACTTGGTCATGATTGCCAAATTTGAAGGTCTTACATTTCTGTTGAAGAAGTTTGAACTAATTTATTCTCTTTATAAGGCTTGAATGCATAATCAGCTTCTGATTTGAATAAGCAAACTGGCCCAACAAAATTTTGCAAATTACTCTAATAAGTTCTCTTGGTATTTCCCATAGAAGGCTGAACAAATGTTGATAGAAGGACACATTGTTTGCTTATGTCTAATCTTCCCATCTGACTTATACAAATGTCACCAATGAATCGCAGACACGTGTCCAATGTCAAATATCCATGAGATGGGCCAGGGAAGAGGCAATCTCCATTTAGGACTGATTAGAGAAGTTGTGTTTGTAGCTCGAAAGAAACTTGATTATGGGAGAAGGCAGCAGAAAAGTATGAAGAAAGCTTTGATGGAGGGTATGCATTCAGAAACACGTGAAGTAAAGACATTGTTGGGAAAATATTAGCCGATTTCATTTTCTCTCTGATTGCTGTGTGTGAGGCATTGATATAAATGCTTTATAGACTGTTCTTACCTAATCTTCAAAGACTCCAAAGCCAGAGAGGAAATGGGGTCTTAAAGAGGTCAAGGAACAGCACAGGTTGTCACAGTACAGAACAAATAGAAGAATGGGATTTGAACTCTGGATTTTCTCATTCTTGAGTTTATGATTTGAACTCTTAAATCACATATGTGTTTGGTTAAACTACTCCAGTAACATGTACCGTTTATAAACTAGATGTCATAGAACAGGTAGCATTATCAGAGTAGTAAATAATCCATATGAAACCTTGAAATAAAACCATCTACAAGCAAAGTCAGTGATGGAATCTAATGCTTTGGGGAGGGGTGCTCAGCATTTGCCTGAAACCCATAATTGTTTCCTTAAGTATGAATGGCCTAAGTTTGTTAGGAATGCCTTTTATCCTTCTCTGTCAGAATAGAACAAATGTTTTAAGATCAAATAAAGATTTAATAGCTAGTATTTGGAAAATTCAGCAAATCCTTTTAGAAGAAGGACCCTTTCATGATAGCATGCCAGTTAGAGAGCAAGGGAGATGCAAGGAGGAAAATCAAGCACTAATAGGTGATCTAGATGTGGCTCCCTTTTGTAGTGCAAAGCAGGCCTTAGAAAGCAAGGCCTGGCCCAGCAGGATGGCCCCCTACCTGTCCTGTGACTGAGAGCACCAGGCCAATCATAGACGATATTTCAAATGATTTATCCTGAGAGAGAAGGGAGAGAGGCTTTTGTTTGAAAAGCCAGAGATTACACAGCAAGAATGGTTAGAGGAGGCATTTGGCCCTGATGAAAACAATAACTCCAATAATTCTTTTATAAGAGAATATAAAGAGCACTTTTATTTTTCACCTTTGGACAAAATTTACTTAAAACGAATCAGCCAATCAATGAATTAACAAATAAGTTTGGGTACCAAATTTCATTTGTGATTTCATTTCTCAAAAGGAATAATTAATTTGTGGTGACAGAATCGAGAAGACTGACAAAGATGTGCATACAAATGTGTGTTTATAGTAACACTGTTGGCCATGGTAAGAAAATGAGATGAAGCTAGCTATTTGAATGTAGTTAGGAACCTGTGTGGTTCATGCATTCACTCAACAAATATTTACCAAGTACTTCTTATGTTCTTGACACTGCTGTAGGCCCTGGGGAGTTTATGATGAACAAAGTGAGCAAAAATTTCTGTCTTCCTATAAATTACAAAGCAGATTGAATGAGCGGGGCTGTGAACACAATACTTAAGTAAATTACATACACTCTTGTGAAAATGTGACAAAAGCTAGGGAGCAAACTTAAGCAGGGAAGAGAAGACTAGGGAACGCTGGAGGAGGGGCATACAATTTTTAAAGAGTGCTGTTTTATTATTAGGGTGAGCTAATATATTTTTATTCATCTTGCAAGCACATGATAGGATTGCCCTTCCTTGCTCTGTTGAATTTTGGCAGGGTCATGTGACTTGCTTGGTCCAGTGGAATGTGAACATAAATTATATGTAGCACTTTTGAAGAGATAGATATCTTGGAGATGTTCAAGATTCTCCAAGTTTTCTTCCTCCTATGGTAGTGATTTGATGGTAGAGGTTCCTGAGTCGAGGGATAAGGAATCAGGAAGCAATGTGTCTGCTGAACCTGATGTAATGTGAGCAAGAAACACAGACTTGATGGAACTGGTCCTATACCATTATGGCCCAGCCTGATAAGTAGAGAGGATCAGATCCAATTTTATTTATTTATTTCTATTATTTTGTGGTACTGGGGGTTGAACCCAGGGGCATTCTACCTCCGAGCTACACCCCCAGCCCTATATTTTATTCTTTATTTTGAAACAGGGTCTCACTAAGTTGCGGAGGGCCTCACTAAGTAGCTGAGGCTGGTTGCAAACCCTGATCCTCCAGTCTCAGCCTCCCAAGTACTGGGATTACAAGCATGTGCCACCCGCCCGGCTCAGATCCAATTTTAAATAGTTGCCAAAATCAGGCTGTCAATTTATTTCATGAGTTGTAGTGAACAAGTTTCCTAAGACAGGCTTTTTAATCATGCATTTCTTACTGTGGTGTATTGAAAGTAAATGCATAGTTCAAATAAAGCAATTCCATGCGGGGACAAAATAATGCAACTACATATTTTGTGCAAGGTTCTGTGCTAGACTCCTGTCTTAACCTTTAAGGAATTTACAATCTAATTAGAGAGAATGGGCCCCAAAGAATACTGAAGAAGATTGAGCTTATGTTAGATGAGTATATAGTCAGGAAACCAAGGGAGAATTGTCACTCAGAGCTGGGGCATTTCTTCTTGGAGACGGTCAGAGTTAGATTCGTCTCTTTCCTGGGCTGCTGCTTTTGCGTTTAAACCCCAGTTGGATTTTGAGACATCTGCAAAGGCTCTGTGTAGTTAATAAAAATAGATTAAAGTCAAGTTTTAATCTTCTGTCAACAGCTTGCTATCTACACTCTTCATTAAGGAGAAACAAAACAAAACAGTATCTGAAGCCAAAGTTGATCCAGTGTGGTGTCATCAAGTCAGGGATGTAAAAGTGCCACATGTTACTAGGCCTGGGTAAACTCTGATTTTAAGTATACCTCACACTGAGTAAGGGAGTGTAGCAAATGTGTCAGGCTGGGTAAGACTGCAATGGCTTTTAGTCACCTTTAGTTAGCAGGATAAGAAACAAAATGAGAAACAAAAAACAAAGATGACTAGAGATCACACACTGAAGGAAAGGGTTGGGGGAAAGATAAAAGCAACAAGTGATATGTAGTCAAATTATAGCTCTCTCTGTACTAGTACCATCCTATTTCGACTTAATTTTGTCAAATAAGACATATTTAGAAAATATCGTTCAGAAATGGAAAATGAAAGATTGAGTTTTTATTTGAGTATCATATCCACCCAAAGATACTGTTCTGTTGCAGAATGAAGTCCATATAAAACCTAGATACATATGAATTAAAGAGCTTTTTCCATCATAGAGCACAGAAAATGAAAAGCACCTGTGAGCCAGCTCATCTGAGGAACTGTGTTGTCTATAATTAAATAAAAACATGCTGCCTCACTCCCATGTATGTTGTTGACTAGACAGGGCAATTCACACTGTGAACTGCAGGGTCTTGGTGTTGAAGGAAGTGTACATGATGGGGTCTAATATAATAACAAACAGAAACCTTATCTCCAATAGTTGAAGTGACAAGAAGGGTCCCCGGTACACAGTTGTTCAGGAGAGGATAGAGTTAGCTGTTTACTAGCTCTTAAGGAAATCCCCGTCAGTTATCTTCACAAGAATATTTGGATTCAAGACAGAGAGAGGCACTTGAGAGCCTTTACTGGATTTCATCTGGGAATCTCGGATCATTCTGGGAATGCTTGGATGTGATTTCGGATCTTAGAATTTGTAAATATTATTTCATTAAATGTTTCAAATGTCTGCTCCTCCTGAAAAGTTTCTGCAATTATAACACACAGAATAAAAACAAAAATGAAAAAATAGAGCTTCAGTGAGAATAACAGAACTAAAAACAATGGAGTCAAGTACTTATTTTTACTCCATGGAGCCCCTGCACGGATGCTGGAGATTCAGCAGTGAATAAGAAGATGTCTCTGTCCTGACGGGGCTTAGTTCTTCCCAAGCGGCTGGCAACAGGAGTCCTGAGTTGTCTACTTAATTATTTCAGGATCTGGGTGGTGCTGTAACCTGTGGAAAACTGGTCCTCTGGTGACTTTTTTTATTTTTTATTTTTTTTGTGGTACTGGGGATTGATCCCAGGAGCATTCTACCTCCGAGCTATAACCCCCAGTCCTATTTTATTTTTTATTTGGAAACAGGGTCTCACTAAGTTGTGGAGGGTCTCACTAAGTTGCTGAGGATGACTGCGAACCTGCCATCCTCCTGTCTCAGCCTCCCAGTTCTGAGATTACAAACATGTGCCACCATGCCAGGCTCCCTGGTCACTATTGAGGTGGTTATGAACTAAATACTGACTTTATCCCTAGTCTTCTGTAACTCATTTTACAATGTGCACACATGCTGATTTGGAAAAGAGTGATAATCTTTTGAAAGCAATGATGATACTAGAATCACATCCTATTTTAAAACTGGGTTTTCATGAACCCATAGTTAGGTACAGAGCTCAACTCTGTCGACCTTTTTTACTCCTGTCATTACTAGTATTCTCAAGATTAGCTTCCTTATTGGGGTGGGGTGCGTGGAGAGAGCTGCACCAGTGGCTGAGTGTGATAGTCTGGATTGGAAATGTCCCCCAAAGGTTTAGGTGTTGAAAGCTTGATTCCCCAGTTGGTAGTGCTAATGGAAAGTGTTGAAACTTCAAAAAGTGGGGCCTACTTGGAAGAAGTAGATCATCAGGGTGTGGCCTTGATGAGACCCTGACTCTTTCCTCTCTCTCTCTGCTTCCCAGCTGCCACGAGGTGAGCCGCTCTATTCTGCCATGTGCTCTCCGCCATGACGCCTCACCACAGGGCCATAAGAATGGGGCCAAGAGATCATGGGCTGAACCTTTGAAACCATGAGCTGACACAAACCTTTCCTCCTTTAAGTTGATGTTCTCAGGTATTTTATCACAGCGACAGAAAGCTAACACAGTGAGTAAACTGAATCATATAGAGAATATGTATTTAACAATATGCAAGTAATAGGGGCATTGAACAGAATATAATGATTTGTATGAGTTTATGGTGCCTGGCACACGATGTAGGCACCATGTGATAGTCCTTCCTTAGTAAAAGAAGTAATAGTAGTTGTTGCAATAATATACTAAAATGGCATAGCACCATGCATAACCAATATTCAGGACTTAAGCATATGTTTAATGTCTTTAATTCATTCACTCAGCAAATATTTTCTGCCAGGCACTCCCTGATTTAGGCCTAGGCATACATTTATTTAACGTTCCTTCTCCCCAATCCCTTCCCTTTTGGAGCTTGTGTGCTAGGGAGAGCAGATAGATTATAAGCCATGAACATAATAAATAGTTAAAATAGATGGCATATGAGAATATGATCATACTGTGAAAAAACAGAGCAGGGAAAGGGAGATAGGGCTGGAAGTCAAGCCAATATACATGCCTGGTCAGAGCAGGCCTCATTGAGTTGATAATTGGATCAAGATTTGGAAAGAATGGAGTGAGTCTTGTAATGTTTGGGGGAGAATCTGCCACTAGAGAGAGTGTGCAGCCCTGGGGTGGAGCATGTCTGGTGTGTAGCCATGACTAGGAGTCCAGTGTATGTGGAGGAGAGTGAGTGAGAGGCAAAAGGGTTGGATAAGTCATAGAGACAACAGAATGGATGGGAACCCGCATGGGTTCACAGACCACACTCCAAGAACCTTGGATCTAAAGGAGAGGAGATCTCAATCCAACTGTGCAGAGTGGTCCAAAGATTCAGATGGCCTTTTACAAAAGATTTCCAAACCTGCAGTGCAAGTTGTGGGTCGTCCTTAAGCCAGCTCTTACCCAATTTGGAAACCTCTTTTTTGTATCTTTAATGGGTTTGTGTTTTACGTGCCATGGCTAGAAGATTTAGTGTCTGTCCAATATCAGTATTTATGTAGCAATGGTAAAACTATGTAGTCATAGAAAAATACTTTATTAATACAATGAATGAAAGGAAAATAAGACAAAATTGGCCTATCTTCTCCGAAGTCATGCATTTCAGTAGAAAGTTTAAGGTTGGATTGTGTTGTTAGGTTAGTCAGTAGGTCAAATTTAGCAGGAACTACATGAATGAATCCTGAGGCTGTGTTAGAAGTGTTTATGGTGTGAGAGAAACATGCCTGAGGTCTGTTAGTTTGCTAATGTAGGTGTCATGGTGTAAAAATGGAAAAAAAAGTAATAAATGGACAGCCAGAAAATTATATAATATGCATTATACGTATTATCTCTCATTTGTGCTTGTATTAGAGTCAGATTTCAATAATGCTTCAGTAACAGTATACTAAAGGATTCCTTCATTTTGCAGTGTCGTATTTTAGAAAGTGAGCTGCTTTTAATGGGAGAGGAAATTTTAACTAGTGAACTAATGATTTTAATTTGGCAGAATTCTTCTCATTTGCATTTTTGACAATTATTTATGACTACTACAGATAATTAGACGTTGTGTGTTTTTCAGAATAATGTAAACAGCATTATAGACATTAGTTGAACCATTAATTTCAACTGAGGATGAAACATTTTATACTTTTGACCTTTTATAAAATATTCTTCTATTTGAAACAAATTGCTTGTCAAAATCATAGCTATCTGTCCATTTGATACCTGGAACTTCAAACAAGCTCCTGACTTCTATATAGCACATTTAAATCTGAAGTATTTAGTGGTAACCATTAAATATTGTTCTCATAAATCAAGCTTCATTGACTTCTTATATTTTAAATGGAGTCATAGAGCATATTATAAGTAATTAATTGTTATTATGTTCTAGTAAAAATCGTGTGCTTTACAGCATGTTTATCATGTCTTTCAACATATTTAAAGCTGAAAAAGTTGTTTCTTTTTCTACAGACAAGAGAAGAAAATAGATTGCAAAATAATGTTATACAATTAAAACATTAACAACTTTAAGTGATCCAGCAGTACCACTTGTCTTCTCCTTATAATCCAATTTAATTTTAGGGGGAAGGAGGGCACATTGTATATATATATATTTTGTTTTATTTTTTGTGGTATGAGGGATTGAACCCAGAAGCATTCTACCTCTGAACTACACCCCCAGCCCTATTATTATTATTATTATTATTATTATTATTATTATTTGAAACAGGGTCTTACTAAGTTGTAGGGCCTCATGAAATTGCTGAGACAGGCCCTGAGATCCTCCTGTCTCAGCCTCCCAAATACTGGGATTACAGGCATACACCACAATGCCTGGCTTGTATATATATTTTAGATGATTATTTTTATGTTTCTCTGTTCCTGTTTACTTATTAGTTTAGTTTAGACAATGATGCTATAGACTATGTCTAACCCTGACTATGAATGAATTTTATTTAGGTGAGTTTCCCATATCTGATTAATCCATCAGTGTTAAAAGTCTTAGTCCAAAATAGAGCAAACACATTTCTTAAGACCTTATCAACCTTGCCATGAAATTTAAAAAAAAAGACTCTTGAGCAAGAAGCTGAGTCTAATTAATGAAAAGAATCCCAAGTCATTAACTACTAATGATGGAGCTTGTGAAGTACAGTGTCACTGCAGAAGGAACTGACTTGCCTTATATGCATTGTATTTTCATCTGCACTTCAATACTGCTTAAATATGTACTTCATTACAGGGCACGACTAAAATAGAAGGGCACCTGCTAAGTCAGAGCCATAAAACAGATCTACGGCCTGCTGGCATGTGAAATTTCTCTAATTTATATTTTTTATGAAACTACCCTCACATTATGTGGTTGGCAGCATAAATAATAAAGCATGTTACTTAAGCAATTTTACATTTACTGTATTAGTAAGTAAATGCAATGGCTACCCTTATTCTCAAACAATAAAAACTACCCAGCCTTTTCATGAAAGATGATTGCAATTTCCATTGGCCTGTATATGCAATAAAAAACCATAACTCATCAAAATTTTAGCTATTTTCTCTTAAGATAGAAGAACATTTTGCTTGAACATTGAACGTGATATTAAATATTCATGAACCCGAAGAGAGTTGAAGTACTAAGTAAAACTCTTAAATTCTTTTCAACTAGATTGAAATTCTTTTTGAACCAGGTAAAAACTGCCGCTAACCTGAAGAGTTGTTTGAAACATGCTAAAGAGGTTGCATAATATGTTCAAAGTGCTAGAATTATTTGGGATTGATTTTTCTGAAAAGTCTGTTCCTCCTCTGAAATTGATTCATGATAACAGCCCACGTTTGGGTCAAACAGTATTTAACCGCTTGTAAATTTTAATTAAATGATTTGTCACTTTGAACACATAGTTTGTCATCTTGCAACTAAACGATGTGTCTTTATCAGAAAATGACTCAGGGGGAAGGCATTCATCTAATTTGTCACTTGGACACCCATTAAGATAATTTGGTTGTTGCATAGGGAGAAAGTTGAAATTTGTAAAATAGAGTGCACCACTTTTAGTAAGCAGGATCACATTGTAAACTATTAAAAAAACATAATGTGCTCTGTAATTAAATTCTAATAAGTACTTTACTTCTGGTCATTTTTCATTAACAGATGTTTAACTTTCTGAGAAGAGAAAATCTTCCAGTTGCATTTAGTATTTACAGAAAAATAGCGGGCTACACATGAAAAGCAAAAGACTGCCTTAGAATTATGTGGGGCAGAAAGCCTTTCATTAGAAGTGCTTCCATCACTGCAGACCCAGCTGAGACCTTGTCTGCAGCCTGGTTAATACAATCATAGATAGACTGGGACAGAGGGAAAGGGACAGCTGGTGAATGATGGAGGAAATAGCAGAGATGACAAATCTTTCTCTGAAGAAATATGTATATGGGAGAAATGAAAATATTAAAATGTATTAATTTTAGTGTTAGAAAATTATTAAAAGTCAGTGTGTCTAGGCTTGAGAGTGCTCAAGTCAAGCCAGCTAAATTAATTTAACAATCACAGAATATTACAGTGCAGTTGATCCTTTTCCACACTGACATAGGGGTGACTAGACTTTGTTAATATTACCCAATGAAGAACAGGAATGTTAGCAAAAAAATTTCAAAGTGTAAAAATATCTCTAAATTTATTTTGAAACTGAAAAGTAAAGTTATTTTATTCCTATTTCTATCAAAAAGGGTTAAAACCTGAAAGGGTTTGGGGAGATCACAAATTTGTGAGAAATAAAGGGGGTATCTTTTTCCAATCAAAGTCCCTAAAGCCAAAGACCAAGCATTAAATGTCAATATTCCCCTTCAAGGTCTGCACACTCATAGTGCATCAAAATCGCTAGGATAGCTTTAAAAGACAGGTTCTGATGCCCAGAACTTATCTCCACAAGTACAATTTCTATTGTCCTGGAATAAGGCCCAGGCATTGGTGTTTTATGTTCTACTTTGCAACCAGAGTTAAAAAGCGCCGGACTGACCAAGGCAATGCTCGAATGTTCAGTGAATGGGGCAGTCCTCAAGAGAAATGCCAGAAGGATCTGCATCTGTTGGGAGAATTTGCTCTCCCATTGTCATTCAGACTTAAAACTAAACATCATGAAGTTCTAGCTCTTTCTAATAGCATTTAGCTTTCCCTCACCTCATCACTACTAAACTACTCAACTTTTATTCTTCCTCTTTGATTTCCCTTTGTTTCTCTCTGCATTTTGTTTCACATGTTCAGGCACGTTTACTAATTACTACTGCAAAACAATTTCCCAGCTAATGCTGCTGTTTCTCACATAGCTGTACATTCCATCTGTACGTTCTAGAAAAATTGAAATAAAATGCAACTCTCAAGCTACATCCCTGCCCAAGAACCTCTAATGGCATCAAGAACTGAAACCAGCCATCCTCACACAGCTTACTACTTCCATTAATGCAACATCACTATTCCATCATCTTTATTAACACAAGGAGATTCTAGCCCAATAAATAAATGAAATCTATTGTTCATTATAGGACTTTCTGAAAGACCCATCAATTCTTCAATAAAAAGCATCAACAGCTTATACTCTGTATATTCTGTTATGGTTGAATCTTAGATGTCACCCAAAAGCTCATGTATTGAGGGCTTGGTTCCCAGCTAATGGTGCTATTGGGAGGTGATAGAGATGTTGGGAGGTGGGGGTCTTATTAGAGGAAATAAGTTACTATGGCCATATCCTTGAAGAGTATGTCTTGTCTCCAGCATATCTCTCTCTCTCTCTCTCTCTCTCTCTCTCTCTCTCTCTCCTTTCTTCACCACACCTTTCCTCCATGATGTCCTGTCTCACCTCACTTCCAAAGCAATAGAGCCAGCTGGCCACAGACTGAAACCTCTGAAAATATGAGCCAAAGTAAATCTTTCCTCCTCTACGTTGGTTTTCTCAAGTATTTTGATGGAATGCTGACTAACACATACCCTAAGACTTTTTGAACTTCTTGCCTCAAAATCATCAAAATCCTCACTCGCTATGTTCACCAATCTTAAAGGATTATATTGTCATCCTCACTCAATCCTAACCAAGTTCCACATTGAGAAACCTACTTTAAACCAAACATTAAGTTCTTAGTAAAGTCTGACCTTGACTTCCTCTTCTGAAACAGCCAGATCTGTTGAGATAGTCTTCTCAGTTACCCAGAGAAGCAACAAACTCAGCACTGTCTTACCAACAGGCTGTGTTGGTGACATTTGGAGAGCAAGTATTCCACAGTTCTGCATTCCCAAAAGAACGATGCCCCAGGCTTCCTTCTCAGCCTGGCTTGCCAGATCTTCCAGAGACTGAACCCCAGCTTTCTTATCGCATAGCTTACTCTTCTCTTTTTCTACCTTATATTACAGACCTCTGGGCAAACTTCTACTCTCTGCAGACATCATGAACCTTCTTATCACGTCATTCTCTCCTACTAAAATTTCCCTTCAGTTCAGTTTTCATGAGAACCAATATTTATGGGGAATTTACAATCAGACAATTGGATTAGATGATCTCTGTAGTCCTTGACTCTCTTAATTTTAAGGTCTCTATTAAGTCTTTATGGACAGAGATACAAGGAATGATAGATATAAAGGGTATTGGCTAAAATGATGGAATGACATTGATATAAAATGTTTACTACAAAATTACGTGGACTGCTAATTTTTTAAAATTTTGAGATGTTTAAAAACTTGAGCTTTCCATTCATCTGTAGATGGACACCTTGGCTGGTTCCAAAGTTTGGCAATTGTGAATTGTGCAGCTATAAACATAGATACACATGCATTAGTCTGGTAATTAGGTTTTAGTTCTTTGGGGTAGATGCCTAGAAGTGGTATCGCTGGGTCATACGGTAGGTTTATTCCCATTCTTCTGAGGATCCTCCACACTGTTTTCCAAAGCGGTTGCACTA
>PVJS01038145.1:0-19558 GCA_004027185.1 Glis glis
CAGTCTGACCTCAGAACCAAAGCTCCTCACTACTCCATCCTGTGACAGATTCAACTGCTAATGTCAAGCCCTTAGGTCTGCTCTGTTCCTCCCTCCCCACCCCAGACAATTCTCGCCCTCAGTGAGGTTTCAGTTCTCTCTTCCATTTACTAATCCAACAAACATTTGCTACATCCATGATCTACATGTGCTTTACATGTATTATCATGTGAAATCCTCAAAACAACCCTATTGGGTAGTCATGGTTAGTTTCATCTTACCAATGAGGAAACAACACTCAGAGAGGATGCTATCCTCTCAGTTTGATTTTTCAAGTAAATAAGTAGCAGAGTTGAAATCTGAACCAAATTATTACATGCGTCTGAAGCGTATTCTCCGCCCTCCTAACTACAATGGCTGCGAAGCTCCACCAGTTGTAGTGATGCTCCTCATAAGATGGAGCCCTGAGGAGAGTCTGGGTACCATCAGGCTGCCTTAGGCTCACACGCATCTTCTAGGAGAGCCCTGCAACAAGGTGTCCCAGCCCTTCTCTCTTCCCTACCAGGTCAGTCCCTGACTCCCAAACCTAGAGCTGAGGGGCGCACCAACATTTAGAGTAAGCCTCAGATGGCAGGGCTAGCTCCTGACGCATGCACATCATCCCAGTCTCACAGAATAAAGTGCTGTTAGACTCAGCAGCCATTCACACATAAAGGGAGCTTTTTTAAATCAGGAAACAGCTTTCTGCAAGCTTTAGCTCATTCCTTCATCTAGAAGGAATGATTCTGCATGCCAATATTTACAAATGCCACGGGTGGCACAGGCACTGCTTTAACACATTCAGAGATTTCTTGGAAATTTTCTTGTAAATGTCTCCTCTTTCTTCCTTTTCCTTAATTTCATCTATTGTGTCTGTGGTTCTCTATCTCTCTGAGATCACCATGTATTTTTAACTATAATATCTGGCTGTACACCAATAAGGCAGCAGTAATTACAATTCATTCTCTACTAAATTGTCACAGCGGTTCACAATGTAAAAACATGCACAGTTACCACACTTAGAAAAGTGACAGCGTTTGAGTAAAACAATTACTTCCCTGACTGTTCTCACAATGCAAAAGTCTCAGAGGCTGGGAGCGTCTCACAAACATAGAAAGATGGTCCCTGTCCCCACCGGACCGCATGGATGCTCAGGGCAATGTTCCATATAATATGTAATATTATATATATTCTGCTATGGCAAGAATGCATCTTACACATTCATCAAAATTTGGCAGAGGACTGGTTGAAAATCAATGTCATCTACATTATGAAAGGGTCATTTCAGGTAGTTAAGAAGAATAAAACTCGGCATGGCAACCTAGTTTTTTTTTTTTTTTTGCGGTACCGGGGATTAAACCCAGGGGCGTTCTACCTCCGCGCTACACCCCGGCCCTATTTTTTTATACTTTATTTTGAAACCGGTTCTCACGAAGTTGCGGAGGGCCTCACTAGGTAGAGAGAGAGAGAGAAAGAGAGAGAGCTGAGGCTGGCCACGAACCCAGATCCTCCGGTCTCCGCCTCCCAAAGTACTGGGATTACAAGAGTGCACCACCATGCCCAGCCTCAACCTAGTCTTTTGTAATCATCTTAAATACCAAAAAATGAATTATGCACTTCAGGGTAGTGCTTGATGATCCAGGGGCCACCTGAAAAGTTGGGTAAAAAGCATACGATGGCAAAAGTAACAATTGAAGCCGGTATTCAAGCTTGAAAGTGTGCCTCCTACGAGTGAGTTGGTCTCACAGTGTTTATCTGACGTCTTTCCATCCCATTGCTAAATACAATTTTGATTATCAATTTAAAGCCACTGTTAATATCTCTTCTCTTAATTAACCTGTGTGGTGGAAGTGAGTCATGCCTTGAATCTCAGAATTCAAATGAAATAAAGACAATAAGAGATGACAATTGTCTTTCCATTTAGTTATCAATAGTGTGCACCCAACTTCCCACTGAGATAGGAACCAGAGCACGGTTTGATGACATTAGCCTCTACCATAAAGACTTTTCCTCTAACTTAATACTTTATTGTCAGCATTGAGTCCCTGAAACAAGGAACATGTAGTTCTTGAGTACTCTCGGCCCTGTATCAGCCCCAACTAGAAGTTCTGAGCTTTCTCATACCCTGCCTTTGGTTCCTCTTTGCCAGGACAAATGGAAATCAACTGGCTTTCCTTCTCCATGAATGGTTTTTCATGGGGCTAACCTGACTTCCTCCTCTACCATGTGCTCTTGTGTTGTGGATACTGACAGCTGTGGAGGCCAGATAGAAGAGACACACGGACAATGCCCTGGACTTCTGCCTGCAGAGGAGTAGCATCATCATCACCCTCTGAGCTCCTCTTCCCCTGCCGTGTACCTCCTCTCATTCTATCTATCCTCATGTGCTAAAGCCAAAATGCATTTCATTTCAGTAGCTGGAAAGGGAAGGGTATGGTGCATATTTAAAATGTTCTAAATTGGCCTTTAGCATATGTTGCTGGCACAGCAGAGGGCCTGCTTCCAGGGAAATATGTACTGAGGTATTTTATCAGGCAGCTCCTGAGTGAAGTTTCTTTATAAATAGAGAAACAATATTACTGAAAGGAGACAGTGCTAATAGAAGTTAGGAAGCTGTGAGATGCTTTTATTCCCCCTTCATGTAATGTTTCAAAGGATTCTATAATGAAAATGTTATTACTCACCAGCCAGATAGTTGATTATTACATTTTAAATGTATTTTAATCTGTCAAAGAGGTGATTGTTTTAATATTCCTATTTGAACAGAATTCCAATGTCACTTCTTTAATTACAAGGCAACCTAATGTATTACATTCTGAAACTGAAATGTAGAAGACGGGTATGATTTATGGTCCATGATTAAGCAAATTTATCAGCTTAAGGTTCCTCCCAAATTTTAAACCAAATCTAGAGTGAATATATCTTGGCAGTACTGTCTTTCAACTATTATTGATTTAAAGGCTAATTTCAGAATAAGAGGTCTCTTTTTAACCACAGGAATTTCTCACTTGTCCAAAAAGGGCTTAATGGGCCCTGTAACAGACATGGTGTTTGGTTTATAAATATGTTTTTGCAAGATGGGCAGGACAGCAGCCTCTGTTGCATAACATGCTTCCTCTCATCTCCTTCTGTTCTTCCTTTCAGCACAGAATGTGAGCCTTATGGCTTTCCCATCCTAAATCACAAGATGCTCTTTTTTGTTTTATTTTGTTTTGTTTTCCCGCAGAGGTTAAAGCATGAAATACAAACAGCAAATCAAATTTGGGGTAAGTAATATTAGCATCACTCAGGGCTGGACAAATATTTGTTCTGCTAATTTTAAACTTTTCTTCTCTCTCATGGACTGAAGCATGCCTGTCTTTGAGACGTGCTAGTAATGGGCTTTCACTTTCAGCTCTGGGAGTGTTGAGGCACAAAGGGCTTCAACTTAACCAGGCCAGTTACAGAGGCTGAATGAGATGTCTCATGATGACGGAGATGCACAACTTCAGGCAGCCCCATCTGGCTCTTCCAGGCTCTAGAACAGACCAATAACAACTAATATTCCTACAGAAGTGAAGATTTGCAAGTAAAAAAAAAATTCTCAAGGAGGTATTCCAGAAACATGGCCTACTTATTCTTTTGCCACTGTACACTACAACATACTTTTTTGCTTTTCTCTTGTGTGTATGTGTGTGTTGCTTTTCTTTTTGTGTTACTGAGGATTGAACGGCTATACCCCCAGCCCTTTTTATTTTAAAACAGGGTCTCTCTATGTTATCACATGCTGGCTTTGAACCTGTAATCCTCCTGTCTCAGTCTCCTGAGCTACATCTCTAGCTCCTCACCATATACTTTTTCATCCAATGAAACATAAAATACTGATGAAATATTTGCAACTCAAGTTTGGGTGCTCTGCTTATCCATTAATGAAAATTCTGGCAGAGTTCTTATACATGCATATTTTGGTAATTATAGATTCTGCAGCACAAGAGTTTTGCCTTGAATTCAGTAACTCATGGTGATAGTAATAAGACATAATTTTCTTGGCCAGGTATTTAGAATTCATCAGTGGTTTAGTCCAGTCACCTGTCACTTTTTTTTTCTGTGTGTATTTGTGTACGATGTGTGTAGACTTTAAAAGTGGTTTAAATATCCCACAATTAATACTAATTAGCCATATCAAATAGATGGACAAGAGTCTCAAATAGCTTTTGTCTGTTGCTTTTCTAGTGTAAGTTGCAGTAGTCTGAATGACTTTTAAAAATTCTATCTCCCAGGTTAGCACCTGTTTCAAATACAAGGCCCACAAAATGTTCTCTCCACCAGTGTTTTAACTCATTTGGAGTTTGTTTTATTAGCTTGACAGAGGACTTCCAAAGGAAACAAAGCATTAAATTGGCAGAGCCTAAACAAGACTTTCCTTCAGGAAGGGACTGGAAGCTTTGGGTGACAGTCTAATTGCTTCTAAGCCCCCAAAGAGGCCCAGGGCACCGAGCAAGAGTGTGTCAACATCAACAGGCCAAGTCAGCCAAAGAATTAACCAGGCAGAGTTCTAACAGACCCAACACATCACAGATCACTTCAAATAGTTTTCAAAAGGGGATTTGAAACAAAAATAAAGCATTAGCGTCTGGCAATCAGCATAGTCCTAACAGAGCTCGCTCCCACAACGCAAAACAGGCTCTTTCTCCACTTCTGCTGGCTAGGAACTTTCTGAGAAAGCTGCATGCATACCCAAAGTTATCTGGAGTTTTATGTCCCCTCAAGCACATGGATCCAGCAAAAGCACATGCAGAAAATCACCCACCAGGTTATCCAGCTACTGTCCTAAGAGGACAGGATCAAACAAACAACCCACCCGCCAGACTGTTCACTTCCATGCGGCCCTTTTGGATCCTAGTGGGATGGAGCTACCCAGAAGAATTTCAGGCTCTTCCTAGTTTTGAAAATAATAACAACAGACCGGTAATAAATCTCCTCTTTATTAACCAACTCAAGAAGGGATTTTTGGAAAATAATGATTTCATAGTTCTTAAGTACTTGGTGTGCAAGCAGTGAAATAAATCTTTTTTATGGATTACTTTCTAAGTCTCAGACTTTTCAATAATTGGGATAACCAAGAACTCCATACTATGGAGTTCTTGGAACTCTATTAATTAACTTGTAACTCTATTAATAGTAACTCTATTAATTTTTCTAAACAAACAATATATGACAAGCCAGAATAAAGGAAATATATACTTTATGGCTTTTTAAAAATAAATGTTTGACCTTCATTATAAAAGGTGAAGCATGTATTTGATAATGCCAGGGAATAATAGTAGTAATAATAATGTTTCATACAAAACACTAGAGTGTAAAGCACAAATCATTGCTGTTTGTATTCAGGCTGCTGTGTGAGAAATAGTTACTTCCATTTGGTCAGTTAGGACTGGATGCAAATCTGGGACCAGAAATAAGGCTAATAAGATAAAAGAGATCTGGAGTAACTAGAAATTAGGTGGTGTTTGTAGCCATAAGAAGTTCATTCACTGTAAATGTGTAGATTTAGAAAAAAAAACTAGGACTGTCTTGTTTGTGTACAGATCTCCTTGAAGTTTGTGCTGGGCTTTACTTGTGTCACTACACCCAACACTTAGCATGATGTCTGTACCTAGTGGTGATTTGATAGATGTTCAAACAAGGGAAATGGTAGGTGAAGGCTATTAGAAACAAGGCTTAAGAATAGGAAAAATGTAAGCCGGGCATGGTGGCTCACGCTTGTAATCCCAGTACTTTGGGAGGCAGAGACCGGAGGATCCGGGTTCGCGGCCAGCCTCAGCTTTCTCGCTCTCTCTCTCCCTGTCTCTCTCTCTCTCTCTCCCTCTCCCTCTCTCTCTCTCTCTCTCTCAAAAAAAAAAAGAATAGGAAAAATGTGCAAAGTGTCCAATAATCTTCTGTGTTCTGGATCCTGGTATTGAATTTTGAGGGGAGTTAAATAATATGATAAACAAAGGTTAAGATCAGGAAAGAAAATAATGGCAGACTGCAAAAAGGAAAATGATAATCAGGACTGTTGTTCAAGCAGTGCCAGAAAATGACGCCTAGCCGAGTAGACAACTTGAGCACCTAAGGCAGAATGAAAGTTTCTCTCTTGTCATTAAGTCCTCTATTCAATTACCATTTATCGGGGTAATTAAACACTGGAAAGTGATGCCAGGCTAATTGTTAGATTATGATAATTACATGTCTTTGCTATGCTACAGCTGATCAAAATAAGATGTGGTCCCGTGCACTTAGCTAAAGCTGCTCTGTAATCGTCAGAATTTCGTAGAGCGCTAGGCCATTTATTCCTAATTCATTACAAATCAGGCGGAGAAGCTTATTATTTGTAATGCTCCTTCTCCCCCCCACCACACAGTCTCCTGAAACAAGACTCCCAAAAGGTTAAGCACAAACTGCTGCCTCTCATTGGCCCATTTCCATCCCAATTACACAGCTGAGCAGCATTAGGTGCCTCTATTTGAGAGGGTTCATCAGACTGCTTCACAAAATCCTGCAACTGCCTATCACATTGGCAGGAGCACCCAAGACTCTCTTTCAGCTTCTGCCAACCACTGTTCCCCTCTCAGTTGTGTCCCGGCAACCAGGCATTGGCAATCCAGAGGATCTTTGGGTGCAGAGGGTCCCTTCTGCTCAGGTCAGGCTGGGATAGCCCAGGGGTTTGCTCCAGTTAGCAGGCAACGTGGGGAATACAGATTGTACTCTTCCTTCCAGACATCTAGTCTCTTTTCCTCCAGCCAAGGTTAGGAGAGGAAGCCAACTTTCTCAGGAACCAGCCAGAGTCACCGCAAAGCTACCAATAGCGACTCAAATCTTTGTAGAGAAAGACTAGAATGAATCCATTGTCCTTGAGCTCCACCAGGCTGGAGTCCCTGGCATATTTGAGGGTTAGAAACCTCTCCTTCCAACCCTCTACCAGCCATTCCAGGTCACTGTTAGAAGGTGGAAAGGTAAATAGGTATCCAGTGTTCTTCCTTTGGCTTTATCCTGGGACTCCTTGAGCACTGCCCTACAACCAGCATCATTAGAATGTGTTATAGGTAAAAGAAGCATCAGGTTAAATCTTTACAAAGTAAATGTCATGATATGTTTCCTATTTAAGGATATTTTTCTCCTATTACTTATGCAATATTATGGACCGAGTGTTTGTGTCTCTCCAGAATTCACATGTTGAGGCCTAACTCCCTGCATGGCTGTATTTGGAGATAGGGTCTTTCAGATTAAAAGAGTACATAAGCGTGGAGCCCTGATCCAACAGGATTAGTGTCTTAGAAGAAGAAATACCAGAGAGCTCTCTCTTTCCCTGACTACTGTGTAAAGACACTGTAAGAAGGTGGCTGCCTGCAAGCCAGCCAGGAGAGCCCTCACCAGTAACCAGACCCTGATGGCTCTCCATCTGTAATTTCCAGCATCCAGAATGGTGAGAAAATAAATTTCTGTTATGTAAGCCACCAAGTCTATGATAGTTTGTTTTGGCAGACTCAGCAGACTAATATTGGCAGTTTAAAACTAAATTAATGGTACAATAGAGGGTGGGGTGGTTTTAAATTAAATTAAATAGGGGGTGGTTTTTATGTCTGCCAGTGACTTCAGATGTAAGAAAATCAATGAAAAACAAGTAAGTAAAAGTAGCCAGGAAGGAAATAAGAGGGAAAGGAAAAGGGTAGAGAGGCAAGCTGCTGCTGGCACCTCCCGCAGCAGCTGTACATGGGAGACACTCACTATCCATCTGTGTCCTGAGCAAATGGCTGCCCGGCTGGAGAAGACACGCTCTTTTCCTAAGTAGGGATAGTTTCACTTCTGAAATTAACTCATGGCACTGCAAAAAACGACCGTATTATCACCCAGCAACTGTATCATCTCACAGTTCCAGCAAGGCTTTCACCCAGATAGAATGAAGGGTGTTACAGGAAAGTCACATACTCCATTTTACCCTTCCTTGACCCTGGAAATCAAAACAGAATATGCCACCACCCTTCAAAAATCATAGCAAGAGTTCTAGGAACAAACAACCCCAAGGTTCATTTGTTAACACCAGCACATAGGGAACTGCCATTTTATGCACACACTTACTGGTGGCCTGCGGCTTAGCACTGGGGAGCGGGGGAGCTGGGTACTGCAGTTCATCACATAAAAATGGTTTTGCACTACTTAGTATTATTTCCTCCCCACACTCATTAAAAGGATATTCATTCATACAGCTGGATCCTCTATTTACTTTTATGGCTTGGACCACAGAAAGATATATGCAAGAGTAATGCAATCATAAAAAATAAGAAACTAATTGCTCTATCCCAAGGAAACATAAGGGGGAGAAAGAAATAAACAATTCACCATTTATTTCTTAGAAATAAATCTAAGCACTTTAGGGGATTCTCAAGTGCTATAATATCTCTACCTACTTAAATGCTTGTCTGTCTTAATGACAGAGAATACAGTTGTTGTTTTTCTCCGTATGCTTTCGTTTTAATAAACTCTACTTTCAAAATGTCTACCCTGGAAAAAGAACTGTAGTTCAACGCAAACACACATGACCCTCCTCTTGAACTTTCAGAATTTTTGGTATTGCTACAAGGCCTGAATGAGGCACTTGCGAGGTTTCAGAGGGATGGTTAATGCCAAGCACAGAGATGATGGAATAAGAGGGTGATAATGGGCACTCCATGCCTCGTGACAAGTCAGCACCGTGAGCTTTGAGGAGACAGGGTCACACCGGCTTTCTTCAACGCTCAGTACTACAATCCCAGATCCCAAAGTTTCACGATGTGCACACTAACGTTTTATTGCCATTCAAACTGTTCTTTCTGTTCTGAGAGAAAAAGAGAATGTGAGCTATTGCTGGTCACAAACTCAGCATTGATGGGCTGGGTCAAAAAACAACAAAGGGATATATGAAACCTATGGGAGATATTAAGTCAGCCTGGAATTTAACAGAATCTGTGCTAAATCTGTATCCAATGAGGATAAATGTGGCTATATCTCATTGCTCAATTTATTTACAGAAAAGGGCAATTTCATTTGTTGATGTTTTAATTCAGCATCTGGGTACCTACCTTGTGCATGCCAAATATTTAATTAAAATCACAGCCTGTTTTGTATGCTAAAAGGAACCTGCATTTTTTTTTTCCATTCCACAGATTTCAAGTACACCTTTCAATTCTATCTTTGGGAAGTAAGGTGTGGGCAAACAGGGAATGCACTTTGGTATACTCTCAGATTTTCTGACTTAGGACACCTTGTAGCTGAGAAAAGATTCACAACAGGCAAGACCCAATACCTGCCCAAGGATTCATGAAATCTAGTCATTAACTTAAAGGCCTAAGTCACGGTCACTAAAAGTGCTAGTTTCTGTGGTTTTATAAACATGACAAGGGAAAGTAACATGTGTCCTGAGCTGACCAAGTGGAGAGTCTATAAGCACCCTCGCTAAGGCTAGTAACAAGGATCATCTACTGCTGGTGCTGTTGAGCCTACCCTGAAGCAGGCACAGATAGATGCCCAAGGCAGAAGGGAGAGGGGATGGTGCTCTACCTGCAGAAATACCTTTACCCATGCTGCAGAAGGTAGACAAGCTGTGCTGGAGTTGTTCACCATCATATGATAGGGACAAATTTTGAAGCTTGCAATATACCTCAACTTTCAGGGTTTTGAATTCTAAGTTACAAACTATTCTAAAACACCAGATAAAATAAACTGAAAACTTGAAGCTGTAGTAAGTGCTTCTTGTTTGTTTTATTTTAGTGTAAATACAAGTTTCTGGCATAAAAGCTGAAGAAATGTACTCACAAATGCATAGAACTTTCTGGCAGAGCATTAAATTTAGTCTTGTTTACTTTTTAAATGAGGATGGTGGCTTTGAGATATAATTAATATCTCTACAGATGTCAAGAGATGTTTGAAAATATATGGAAACATGAAATATTGCTATTCTCTGGCAAATAGGACATTAAAAAATTTCTATTACACACAAGAAAAAATGTATTGGTTCTAATAACTAGGAAAATATATAGGACAACTCAAATGTAGACACATCGCTCTTCTTTTCCTTAATGGTAAATTGCAACCCAGCATCTTCAAGCATTAATTGAATTACTAATGGAATTATGAGCATTATGTTTATAGCTGTTTATGTAGACTATCCAATCTATGAACTTCTCTCCCATACAACTTTCAATATTCAGTTTTAACTCAACAACAGTTATAACAAATTTACTAGAGTCAAGAGCAAGAATATTCTAACTCAACACTTCTTTAAAATCCCAGGTTATTTGCCTTTTTAGTCCAAGACACTACTCAGGTTTGCTAGCCTTAACCCACAGTAATTATAAATGCACGTAGCATGTATGATATAAACTTGCACTTAACACTCAATGATAATTACACTAGAACCCTACTTTTGCATCAAGACTATAGAGACATATACTAGGAAAAGAAAATTTGAGGCATCACTTTATCCAGCTGTTTGCTTTCAGGACTGTTAATTATCTAGTCTCTTTTTTGAAAATCTCTAGGGAGAATTTCAGTTTTAAATAGTAGCTCTTCCCAGGACCCACAGCTATCATTTGAAATTCAATTCATAAAGAAATTGTCTTTTCAAGGGCACCCAGGTTTCCAGTCTACTTCAGAGTATTCCCCTCACCCCTGCCCTATAAGATTTGAGAGAAAAGTAGAAGAAATTTAGCCTATGTTTTCCTAGGAAAGTCAAGCTGATTGTATTATCGACTGTCTACCACATTAGCAATTTCCAACTGAATTACAAACTGTTTCCCTGCATTATATCGCTATTGTTCAATAGCATTTTCATTGCCCTAATGAAACAAAGCTATATAATATAACCATAAAGTACTGATTACAGTTAACCACAATGGAAAAGAGCTAAGGAAAGACCTATTTTTAAAATACGCAAAGAAAAAGATAAGAAATGCTGATACTCAGCAGACTTCTTTTCTTTTTTAACTCATTTTGGTTTTCTGGATTGAGATCAAAACAACACTGACAAATTAATTCTTTCTCTTCCAATAATACAGATGGTATATCCCCTAAGACAAAATTTCTAGATTTCCTAGAGTGAAAGTTCCCCAGGTGGTATAAAAAATGAATTTTACACATATTTTTAAAAGTGTCTCCTTTGAACCAGAGTATTCTCCTAATACCATGAAAGAGGCTATATAAATTTCCCCTGGGGTACAGGCTTCTCCCTGTCTGTAGGTGAGCTACTTGGAGAAGTGCCATCAACAAAGCATTAGCGCATTGCTTAGTGCCCTATATTAAATCAACCAGCAACACAGATGATCAGGTTGCTGTGCTGGGCTGGAGGCTGCCCAAGAAAGACGGCAAATCCATGGTTGAGGTTTCTGCCTTTTAGCAAAGGCAATGAAGACTATCTGGCAGCCCCTTACATATCCAGCTCCTTTCCGATGGACACAAGCAGCAAAGAAAGGGCTGGAAGGAACAGGCAGAAGTGATAGAGGAAATTCTTGGGGATCCCTAGTTCTATTACAGCTAGAAGCTGTAGTGCCAGGCACTTGTGATAGTCATGCTAGAGCCATTACATCCCCAAGAACAGAGTATAATTGGAATAATGGGGAACAGAGCACATTGCTATCAGTCCCCAAGCATTTCTTGAGTTGAGCTGGTGGCAGTTAATGAGACTACTGTACGGTGCTGTAGTGGCAGATGATCTGTGACTGCCCTGGTTCTAGATGCTTAGCCATTTAACATCTGAAAAATCCTCCCTGCCATTTCCTCAGTGGATATGGTAGAAACGTGGAGTGCACTGGAAATGCCTGAATGTCAAGACCAGACATTAGTTTCTCCAAGACAAACTCTGGTCACGGAACAAACCCTCTGGGGATCTTTGTAAGTATTCATATTTCTACCAGGAACACTGACAATAGCATCGCCCATGTGGACACATCATGCTGAGTCCTACACACTGTATTTGATACATTGATCTGATGGCAGTGGCTTCAGAGCAGGCTCCTCAATGCTCAATTGACTTGCATTTTCTCATTTTTGCACCCCTGAAGAAAAACTAAAAATAAATCAGGGTGCTATCTGTGAGACCTTTTTCAATAATGTATATTACTTGAAAGAGAACACACATTTATCTCTTCCTATTAGCGTGCTAATTTATGCAAGTTCATTTGCCTTTTGTGTCTATTGATTGGATTCTTGTTGTCTCATCCTCTGTACTCCATTAGAATCCTCGCTGACTTAACAATAATGCAATGCCAGACAAAATTTGTACAGATTTTTATATGCTCTTGCATTTACAGCCTATTTAAAAGTTTGCATAAGCAAGACACTGTAAGTAGAAATTATGGGCTACACGAAAAAGTATTTCACTTCATCACATCAGGAAGAAAATCTCAGAGAAGATGAGAATACTTAATGGTTGAACTTCTCTTTTCAATTTTAAATTGTCATGTCTGAACATTTGAAAAGAATCCTGTGCTTCAGGCATGCAGAAATTAAAATAGAAGCTCAATTGAAGATTACAGATTATAAAACCAGTAAGCACAGCTGCTAAATGCAGGGCAGGAATGGCCCTCCTTTTCCAAATCCATTTGTGTAAGACAAACATAGAAGTGAAATTTCCTCTACTGTGAAAACTGGAAAAAAAACACACCAAAAGAACAATTTTCAGATGTGGTTTGCTATTTATTTGTTCCCAGTCTCAAATAATTCTTGATTTATTGCTCCATGGGGATACATCTCTCTCTAATGTATACATTATATCCCTACATATTTTTCAATATTAATTAGACTAAATGCTTTCTGCTTATGGGTTTAAGCAAACAAACCTAATTTTAGTCTGAGAAATAATAAAATAAGTATAAAATGATAAAAAACTGTGGATCATAGGACAAAAGAGTAGTACAAAGGATGCCATCTTGAAATGTGATTTATAAAAATCCAAAGAATATTTTAATCTACTTTGTGTAGAACACACATGCACTCTGTTCAAAAGCTAACTGTTTTTGTTTTAATGTCATTAACTTATCTATCTCCAAAATGGAAGAGGGAAATGTGAAAGTTCAGTAGGAATCTGGTCTCATCTTCCTCTGGGTGATTTCTGGAAGCAGGGATTCCACAAAGGAGAAAGCACAAGATGTGTGTAAGCCCAAGAAAAGGGAGGCTTCTCAGCTTATTGAGCATTCTAGAACTGCTCAGGCAGGAATGTCTGACAGAGGCAGAGGGACACCTGGCAGGTGTGGAGGTCAGTCACCCAGGCCTCTCTGAGGATGGTTGCAAATAGCACAAGATGTCCAGGAACACTAATAGGCGTCCTCTGAACCACTTGGGAGGTGTCAATAATAAGAAGTGGAAATCAGAGTGGGAAGAAAATTTCATCTTTAATCCTTCTCGTGGCACCTGGCTTTTCCAGAACATATGGTATGGAAAGTTTGCTAATGTCTGGAGGTTATCAAGGAAATCAGAGTTGATTAAAGATATTTCAACCTCATAGGCATCTATCCGATAACTGAGAAGAAACAACTATCTTATTGGTCATGGAAGGCAGAAAAGAGAAAGGGATAAACAGCCATCTGCCTTCCTTCAAATCTTGGTTCTGCTACTACTAATTGTGTAACCTTGGCATGTTATATTACCTCTCCATGCCTCAGGCTCCTCATCCGTAACATCAGAACAATACCTCACTCCTAGGACTTTTGTTAGGGCTTAAGGAATAAATTAAATGAATATATGAGAACTGAAAGTAATATGCTTAGTAAAGTGCTTGACAAATAGTAACTACTCAATAGATACTAACACAAGGTGAGAAGAATATGTATAATTAGATCATTTACAGGACTAAAGAGGGCATCTTGACCACTAAAAATTTACAAAGAAATTTTAATTCTTGAAAAGCTTCTTGAGACTCTCAAAGATCTTTAAAAACAAAAATTTCAACAGTAATTGCGACATATCCTGAGAAGGCAGAAAATAACAACAAATTTTTGTTCACAGAATAAGGAAAAGTGACTTCTAAAGAAAGTTTAGTTAGAATAAGGAGAAGATATTGCTTCCTTTGAGGGGCGGCCTATGCATACACAAAACAACGCAGTCACCTTTCGGAAGTGTGTTATACACATAAAGACACAGCGGACCAGTGGACCATTGCCTCCATGGTGTGATTTCTAAGACACAAAAGCCATCTTTAAACAAGAATACTTTCCCCAAAGTGAGTATCAGTCCTTAAATGTGTGAAGTGTTATTCTATTTCCGAGGGAAATCATTCTTGCCAGCTAATGCATTAATATATTTTCATTTCTCTGACCCATTAATACCTGTCACCTAGCAGAATTAAGAGCCCTGAGAGACTACTGAACGTGGTGGGTGTATTTTGATGAGAAAAGGGCCTCTGGAAATAGGCACAGGACAGAAAGATGGAGGTGCAGTAGACAGCAGAGGATCACTGAGATTTCTCATTTCTGCTGAGTTTGGCTCAACAGACTAAGTATTTTCACAATTTCATTGGAATAAACAATTATTTCTTTATAGGAAGAGCAATTTAAATTAAACTTTAAAATTACACTTCACTTGAGCAATATGATTATTTGACTGACCTTCCATCCTTCCTTAATCTGATTGACTTTTCACATATTTATGTCCTGTCTCACTTCATTTATTAATTAGTTCATTCAAGATGAGTATATTGATCGCCTCCTGTGGCTCAGGCATTGTACTTGAAGGTGGAGAAACAAAAATGTACCAAGACTTCATCCTGAGTTAGAAGTGACAATCTAGGGAGAAGACAGTCACACGAAAAACCTTGCTGCAAAATGTGATAGATGTCATAAGAGAAATCTGTATCAAATACTGTGGAAAATGGGTAACAGCAGAAGACTTGGAGAGAGTTTAGGATGACTTCAAGGAGAAACCAGGTCTTGAAGGATGGACAGAACCATTTCAAGAAAAGGGGAGGGGTAGGTTTCTCAGGCAAGGTGCCTTTTGTAAACCCAGACATGTAAAAGCAAGGAGTTTGTTGAGAGAGCAAAGGGTTAAACTTTATCTGTGTGTGTGTGTGTGTGTGTGTGTGTGTGTGTGTGTGTTGCTTGGGATTAAACTCAGGGGCATTCTACCTCTGAGCTACACCCCCAGCCCTATTTTTAATTTTTTTTAGTTTTGAAACAAGGTCTCACCAAATTGCGGAGAGCCTCGCTAAGTTGCTGAGGCTGGCTGCAATCCTGCAATCCTCCTGTCTCAGCCTCCCCAGTACTGGGATTACAGGCGTGTGCCACCAGGCCAGGCTTTACAACTTTATCTTAAAAACAGAGTTTGGCAGTCAATGAGGAACCTGTGAGGATTTTGAAGAGAGTGCAGGACATGACTGGGTTTGCATGTCAAAGCCATCATTCTTTTAGCCCTGGAGCAGGAAGATGATTAAGGAGTCTATTACAATAGACCAGGCAAACAAACTCACAGGCCTCCCAGGCTTCAGCTGAGGAATCCTTACTCCCTGGCACCTGCCAGTCAACTCTTCACTTATGCATCCATTCCGTGGCTATTTGTAGAGGCCCTATTATATGCAAGACACTTGGTGCTATGAAAGCTACAAATCAGGTGAGACAAACTCTCCACTTCAGCTTCTTGTAATTGCCCAGACACGAAGAGGGCTTAAAGTAGGGCATTTGTAGGATTAAAGAAAAAGAGATGAACAAGAGAAAGGTTATGCTGAGGCAGAAACATCAAAAGAGGGTTAGAAATAATCCCCATCATTTGTTCATTATTTTATAGCTCTTACATAGCATCACGTGTTAAAGGGTAATGTGCAGTGGCTGAAAGAACAGTGAATGTGACGCTAAAAGACCTGGATTTAAATACTGCCTGCCTTTTATAAACTATGAATTGAGAAAATCACTTAACTGCTCTGTATCTCAACTTTAAAATAAATAAATGAAAAACTAGGTGTCCCAACGGGTCTGATGCCGTTTTAGTTTAACACAAGGAGCATACAGAATTATTCCAGCAACTAAGTAACACAGGTGGCTCCTGATTCCACTCTTGAATTTCCGCTCATTACATCCATTTCAGCTGAGTGAGGAGAAGATCAAACCCAACACTCAACGCTGACGGTGTCTGGTGACCAGGTGGCACGTAACAATTTTCTAGTGACTGTTATACAAAGTTGGAAGGCAAAAAAAAAAAAAGGTTAAAGCCATAAGAAAGGATTCCACTCTTTGCACAGGAAGTGGCAGAACTAGGGACCATTTAGGTGATGACAAAGGGTAGAAATGTCACTACTGATGAGAAGCTCCAAGACAATCTGTAATTCTAGTTTACCACATCATTTGTTCCCTACACCTGCTCTCAATCCTACCGAGGGCTAGAGCCACACAACAGGAAATGGCAAGTATAACTATGAGGAAAATCAGTGAAGTCACCATTTAGAAATTTCCCTCAAGTATCTCCTCACCTGTTTCCTAACGTCTCATAACATCTATAGTCCTTGAGGAGCTTTCCAGGTCCCAACAGCCCCCAGTAAGGAATATAAAATATGTAGTGGACACTTAATCAAAATTATTTTACACCTGTTCCCTTCGACTCAAAATGATAGGGAAAAAATCTGCCTTATCCTCTCTGGACAAATAAAATGTCTTCTCATCCAAAATCTTTTGGAAGGTAATTAGATGCCTTAAGTACAGGGGTAATTTAAGATTTTGTCCATTTCCAAAGCTGTCGACAATATGTTAAGCAGATGGAAGTCGTTTCTTTTATCCCTCTAACTTTCCTTTTTGGCTCTGACGAAGGATATGCTGACATAGATGTTGTGTTGTTATGCGTAGTAGATAGACCTGCAGGTCCCAAAGGTGAGGCAAATCACATGCTTTCAAATGATCTGTTATTTTTGCCAATAAATTTGGATTAACTATGACAGAAAGCCTTGAACTATTTTATATGCCTCAACTTCTGCACTAGGAGGAAGGTGAAGAATTATGGGACAGGGAATGGGATATGTCAAACAAAAATCTTTTTTTTTTTTTTTGGTCATTTTGATTCACTGAAACAAAATGGCTTTTGGAGCAGCATGGGACCTCTATATGATTTGTTTAGGATTCCAAAGGCAAAGTTCTTTATTTCTCTAGATGACAGTAAAATCTTCACTTCCTAGGAAACTGGTGTATCCACCTAATGGTGACTTGATTTAAATAAAGTCACAGACTGGAATTGTGAAATGCCTTTTGCCGTCCTCCCTCGCCTGTCTTCTTTCTAAATGATTTTTGTCCACTAAATATTTTCTCCTCCTCATGTCTTCAGTGTGTTCAAAGTCATAATTCATATGTAACGTTTGTGAGAGCCTAAGGCCTGAAAGTGTGGCTCACGAAGTCAAATGATTTTTCCTACTTTTGCTCCTAAAATTTTGCCTATAATTGATAAAAAGCATGAAACATTTGAGCAATTAGAGGACTAAGGGTGAAAGCCAGGGCACTGGATGTATGTGGTTCATCTACTAACTGCTCCAACAAAGTATTCATTATTTTGCATCAACTGGACTCTGTTTTGTAAGAGACACTGGGGATGTCTAGAATTCTAAAATTATACAGAGACCACTCAAACCAGTGAGGATCTGAGAGTCATGCTGATACATGGCATGTATATTTAATATTTAATATAGTAATATTTTAAAAGTCATAAGGCACTACCCATTACCATTTGTTCCATTTCTTAAGAGAAAAAGGGTAATAATTCTGGAGGCTTTTCATTTTCTTTAGATAACTTTGAGGAACTGAGAGCTACTTGGCTTGGGCATTTGATCCCTAAAGGTTAGTCCTTCGGGAGTTGAGAGAGCTTTCTTCACAATGTATAGAGGACCACACTATTCCATAACATAAAAGCTGTGGGTCTTACCAAGATGGAAAATGTTAAATATAGTTTATTAGACTATTAAAAGTTTACGACATCACTTTGCTATTCCTTGGCATTCATCAATAAACCCCCATTGATCTCTACAGGAATCTTAATGTAGTCTCTTGTACAGTAATACCTATGTGCTCAAGCTTCAAAGATCCATTTATTTCACATGTGTAATTTGCCCACTTATTCCTGCTGAGATAATACTCCCAGTTTAATTGCCCATAGAGCAACTGGATAAATCAGCTATGTTGGTTTGTATTAGCTGTCTATGTATATGTGTAAGGAAAAAAAGCAAGATTGTTCAAGTTATAAACTGCAAAGGTTAGAATAAAACTGTTTTCCTATGAAGCAAAAATCGACCCAAAAGATATATCTAGATTTTGCAAAATAAATCTTTAAAAATCCCTAAAACATACACTTGGAGATACCAACTACTACATTGTTTCAGAGGTGGAGGATAAATAATCTCGATCCACATTTATAATGTAGATTTATTTATACATAAAGCATGAATGGTTGTGAACAGAGGAGTGAATGAATGAGTGAACACCTGAATGAATGAACAAATTTTTAGAGAAAACATACAAATTACTTAAGCATGGATCCACTAAAGAAACGTCAGACTTACGACGCTGACATTTACTTGTAGGAATTCAATCCTATTTTTACCTGATGATCAGCAGTATGATGAAAGAAAAAATTACTGTATATAAAACAAATTATTATCTCATGTGACAAACTTTTAGAGTTATTTTCTTTTCTTTTTTTTTCTGAGGATTTTTCTGGGTACTAGGGATTGAACTCAGGGGTATTCTACCTCCTAGCTACAGCCCTAGCCCTTTTTATTTTTTATTTTGAAACAGGGTCTTGATAAGTTGCTAGAGTCATTTTCTAATTGATCTTCCCATTAAAGTCATTAGACGAATGTAAGAATTACAGTACATAAACCTGGGAAAATTCATGAACGCACAGGTACTTATACATACAAAGGCCTAATGCAAAAACATAAAGTAAATATTTCAGTAAAACACCTTAATCATTCGAATAAGTGAAGAGAAATGTTTGCCTGGGTTCTTTCTTCTTTTTAAAAAAATTATATAAATGTTGTATTCACATATAAGAATAATAACCCCATGCATTATGTTAAATAAATCTCTATTTGATTTTCTGGGCTTCCTTCTAAAAACACTTTATTTCTATATGATAATATACTAATAAATTGGATATTGAAATATATGATATATATCTAACTACAAAACCCCAGAGCATAGTCACATTCTAGACCACATTTTAAAACTGGCAGAATGTTCAGACAGAAACATGCAAAGGCCATTTGGACATATTAAATATGGAAACAGTTGATGAACATCATTGCTTTCCTTTTAAAAACTTCCAATATCTGGTAAAATCAGAAAATGACCAGACTAATACAATAAGTAAATCTTACACTCAGAACAAAACTTATCTCATTTGAAAAATAATGAACATGCATTATTGCCAATGGGTCTTTGCTCATTCTGATTTAAATATAGCTTAAAATATGCTGAATCTATTCTGTGTGGGGCTTTTTTATGCACTATATGTAAATGCATTTTACATGGGAATCAAACTCTTGAAATTGAGTCCATAAGTGCCTAAGTACAGAAACAAATAGAAA
>PVJS01038147.1:0-19558 GCA_004027185.1 Glis glis
GGGGTGTAGCACAGAGGTAGAACGCCCCTGGGTTCAATCCCCGGTACCACAAAAAAAAAAAAAGTAGCATGATGGGAGCATAGATGGAAGTTTATATTTTAGGAAAAGCAAAAGAGTTCAAATATAGTTTAGATAATTCCATCAAAGATATAGAAACACTTGAAGGTCCTTGACAGGGAAAGATGTGGTGTTACTAACCAAATATTAAGTGGAACTACACCTGGTTTTTCAGTATTTGTGAATAAAATATCAAAGCTAAGGCTAAGAAGTTTTATGTAGCTTCATCTTCTAAAGATAGAAGAGAAGAAAGGGTTTATAAGATCCATCTCTGTGGAACTTACTAAGAGTCATAAGATAAACTATCATAGAATGAAAGACCACTGTCTCACTCATTCTTTTTCATATATACTATATACAAAAACATGTCTCACACATATACATAGAATATACATTTCATATGTAGAAAAGTAACATGTAAATCTCATATACATAAAATATGGCTATAGATTGAAATATTTTGTCTCTATATAATATATGAAATACTAATTCATTTAATATATTTATATTGATCTAATTCTATGTAGATATTGATCCATTTATTTGTATAGATCAACATATAAAGAGATAAATATGCAGGTATATATGATACATAGATGTATAATAAGGATTTATATAATGGTAATCTATTAAATATATATAATATATATATAACAGACCAATAGGAGATGATGATAGAGAGATAGATGATAGCTACATCTAGATAGATAGATAGATGATAGATAGATAGATAGATGATAGATTTGTAAAAGGATGTATTATGAGAATTAGCTCACATGATTATGGGGGGTGAGAAGTCCCACAACAGACCATTTGTAAGAGGGAAACATTGGGATGTTAGTAGCATGGTTCAATCCAAGTCAGAAAGTCACAAAGCCAGTGAAGTCAATGGTGTAATTCTTGGTTTGATGCTGAGGGTTAAGTTCCCAGGGGTCTGCTGGTGGTAGTTCTAAAGAACCAACAATGGCGCTCCTGGAGTTCTGGTATCCTAAGGCAGGGAGAGGTGAGACTGTTCCATCTCAAGGAAAGAGTAAGAAATCCTTTCCTCTGCCTTTCTGTTCTATCCATGCCCCTAGCTGATTGGATGGGGCCTGGCCAAACTGATCACAGCTATTTTCCACTAATTCCACCAACTCACATGTCAGTCTCCTCTGGGAAAACTCTCTCAGAGTTACATCCAGAAATAATGCTTTGCTTGCTCTCCTGGTATTTGTGTCAGTCAGGTTTCTGTCTCTGGGACAGAAAAATATCTGAGAAAAACAACATAAAGGAAGAAAGAGTTATTGTAGCTCATGACTTCAGTGGTTTTAGTTGATGGTCATCTGGCACCATTGTTCTGGGCCTGAGGTGAGGCAGGAGATTGTGGCAAAAAGGTGTGGCAGAGGAAAGGTGCTCACCTCATGGAATCTGGGAAGCAGAGAGAGAGGGAGGAAGGGGCTGAGGACGAGACACACCCTTGCAGGGCATGCTTGCAATAACCTACTTCCTCCAACTAGGCCCCAACTTCTAGTTTCCTCCCCACACTGGTACTATCCAATTATTAACCCATCAGTGGATTAAGTGTTGATGAGGTCAGAGCTCTCATGATTGAATTACTTCCCAAGAGCCCCACCCTGAACACTGCTACATTGAGAATCTGAACACTGCTACATTGAGAATCATGCTTCCAACACAGGAGCCTTTGGGGGACATTTTAGATCTAAGACATAACAGTTTTCCTTAATCGAGTCAAGTTCACACCTGATATTAACCACCACAATCGGTACAGATATAGATATATGTTTAAGTGTGTGTGTGTGTGTGTGTGTGTGTGTATGTATATATACATATATATATATGGAGAGAGAGAGAGAGAGAATGGCAGAAATAATGGAAAGAATTCTTAATATACCAAAGAAGAAAATGTGGCATTTTTCCATGTCTTCTCTTCCAGATGTTACCTTCTATCATCCATAAAAGCCAAGCAAACTGGTTTCCATGACAACCACACCTAGGGTGAATGGCCAATGTCAGAATAAACAATGTGTTCTTTTTCGATAAGATAAATCAGAATGGGGTGTCCAAGTATTAAAACATTGCACCAGAGAAAGGATAAATAGGAGCAGAGGCATATAATGTAAATATTTGTGAAACAGATATATGAGTACCCCATGAGCCCTGAATACACCTGTATTCATGCAACTTTTTCCAGAAAGTATACTGCTAAAGAGTAGTTTCAGGCAACATAACACAGTAGGGCTATAGAACCTCAAGTGGTAGTTAAGAAGCAGTTTGGAAATGTTGTACCTGGAGACACCTCTCACATCAGACACTACAAGGTTATGCAACTCCTTCAAGACTTCTGTGGAACTCACATGTGGGAAGGATAACAATTACACAAGTTAAAAAGGAGCAGCTACACATTTAACCAACAGCTCTTCTCAAATCCCAAAACTCCAGTGAAGGAGGGGAAACATAGAAGATAAGGAAAAACTATTAGAAAAAGACTAATACATTTGCATGCACACATCATTACAAACCAACTAAACACACTGTGCTAAGTGAAACTGAGTGGAGAAAAGCAATACAGTTAATGTATCTTTTGGGTTTCAAATCAAATTAGATTCCATAGAATATACTTATATTACAAAGTGTTAAAATCTATTCAAACTGTTGATCAGAGAAGGATTTTGAAGATTTAACATAACATAACTAGAAGACAATGAGTCTATTTTCCTCTTACTTAATTTGGACTATTTGGTGACATAAGTGTGAAAACAACAACAAAAAAACTCAGCTGTACTTTTATTAGTTTTCTTTTTTCTTTTTTCCTTTGGTAGTGGGAATTGAATTCAGAGCCATTCTACCAAGCTACACCACCAACCCTGTTTTATTTTTATTTTGAAACAGGGTCTTGCTAGGTTGATGAGAGTCTCACTACTTGCTGAGGCTATCCTCAAACCTGCGATCCTCCTGTTTTAGCCTCCCAAGTATTGGTATTACAAGCATGTGCCACCACGCCTGGCTCTTTTAATAGTTTTCTTCATGTATTGATGCACTACTTTCTAGTAAATAATAATTCACTTTGTAAAAAATATTTTTCATGTTTTCTAATTTCACTTGGAAAAAGACTGAAATGCTATAGTATGGTGTGACTGATGCTAAGAATATACATTTTCATTAAGAGGATAGCAAGTCTTGAAATGCAATAACTCGCTTGATGCAAAGAGATAGAAATCGGAGTGGTTGGGGTGCACTTCTCACGCATTGCTACACTGTGGTGTTTTCCTATGGAGCATAAATAATCGTATGGGGCATGAACATGTGATAAGATCACGTCATAATCTTTTCTAGGTGTAGACAAAACAAGGACATTCTTAAAAGCACCATAACCTCTCCCCTTTAATGTGAATAACAGTTACTCATTTACCACTTACAGCTTTAGCTTCTCTTTTTTATTTTTACCATACTATGATCTTAAAAAGCCATCATTGTTTTTTTTTTCAACTTAAAGAAAAGATGATTGGTCTCCATGAGGAATGAGAAAATGTATAGGTCATATGTCATATCTTACATATGTTTGGGGGGAACAATTCAAGGAGAAGCCTCTTTTGACTATTTGATTTAAACTCCTCCATTTCTCTACAATTCCAGTGTCTCCAAACTCTGCAAACTCTAAATACCTCAGTCATAAAAACCATACTTCAGAAATTTGGCTGATCAAATACTATTTGGAGTAAATGAGTGGATAGTATGATAGAAGAAAAAGAAGTCCAAAGGTTTCGTATGACAGATTAGTAAAAGTCAGTCTACTGGCCGGGCGTGGTGGCGCACGCTTGTAATCCCAGTACTTTGGGAGGCGGAGACCGGAGGATCCGGGTTCGTGGCCAGCCTCAGCTCTCACTCTGTCTCTCTCTCTCTCCCTGTCTCTCTCTCTCTCCTTAGTGAGGCCCTCCGCAACCTCGTGAGACCCGGTTTCAAAAATAAAGCATAAAAAATAGGGCCAGGGGCGTAGCGCGGAGGTAGAACGCCTCTGTGTTCAATCCCCAGTACCACACACACAAAAAAAAAGTCAGTCTACTGGAGTTTTTTCCCCAAGTGTTATCCATTGCTCAATTACTTGGAAGGTATTAAGAGTTTTAAATTCTGTTACTAATGAAATAGAAATGGAGGTCAGTGTGATAGTTAATCTGGATTGTCAACTTGATTGTATTGAGAGACATGCAGGATTAGGAGAATTCTGTGTGTGTCTATGAAAGTGTTTCCAGAGATGATTGTCATGTGGGACAGCTGAGGAACACATCCATCCTGAATGTGGGCGGCACTTGACAGTAGTGTGGTGGCCCAAATGGAACAAAAGACATAAGAAGGAGGATTGTTGCTGCCATCACCCAAGGTCATCAGACTCCAGCTCCTTCACTCTTCCAATGTGAACTCTCACCAGTGATTCCCCAGGGAGTTTCATGCCTTTCCATCTTGTCCTGGGGCTACATCATTGTTCCCTTGTTTTCTGAGGCTCCAGCTTCTTTGGAAGGAACATTAGAGAATTAAGGAGAGTGACCAGTAGAACGGTGGAAGGATACTGGGGGGAAGGATTTGGAGAGGCAAAAGGAAAGAGCTGATGAACGAAACAGCTTGACTTATGCTATACCCATGTATGAAGATGTTACTACTAATCTCACTGTTAGAGGGTAGGGGTGAGTAGTGGGATGGGACCTTAAGGGAAACACACCAAGACCTATGTGTATGTTTGCCTGTATGACTTTGAAACTCACTGAGATGTATAATTACAATGCATAAATAAAATTATATAGAAAGAAAGAGGATGGGAAGAGCAGTTGGGAACTAAGGTCTTACAAGGGTCACAGTGGAAATTTTTTAGTCCTTTAAGATATTTCCTGTGAGATCATTTTCGTGGGCTGCAAGGTCAATATGTAACTACTGCTATTAGGGTCTCTCCCTGGCAGCTCTCAAGCAAGGCCCCAATATTATTTAGCTTTCTCTTGGTTCCTTTTTTGCTTTAGTTAATGATTTTCTAAGGACAAGTGAGAAATGGATGAGGACAGCTGTAAAGCTATCCCATAAACCATCCCTTGTCTGTGACCACAGTAGACAGTCACTGTGATTATTGGATAATCTCTGTGATTATTTTATCCATATAGGGATGCAACCATCTGCTGTTTCATTAAATCTCTCTCATGTTTCCTACACTAGTACTGAGCAAGGGCCTTCAGTGTTGCATTCCCAAAGTTAGGGTAGCAGCAGAAACCAGATAATGATGCCTTTCTTTCAGAGTTTAAAAACATTTAGAAGTTGATTTTTTAGTAAATATTTATTGAAATTTTATTTTGTTTCTGCTTTCATTTATTTTTAATGTCTATTTATAAAGTTACAAAAATTTTGGAAAAACATATTTTCATTGATTCCCAAGAGTTCAAGATCTTGGTTCTTAATTGCCATTTATTTTTCTTCCTATAATATTGAGAGGGAATTAATAGATTTCTTTAGCTCCTGCTATGAAGAGAGGATAATCTAGATGTTCCATAGCATTTTACCCAAGTATGTATAAGACCAAAATTCTCTGGTTACTTATTCTATTCCTTTTAATTAGATATGTACTCACAGAAACTCTGATTTGGCCTTTTATGTTACATAATTCTTGATTTAGTGCACATATGTTCAAAAGCTTTCTTTCTCTTTCTACACACACAAACACACACAACAACACACACACTGTACAAGTGAAAGAAATTTTTCAGTAGTTTGCTTCATACTGGAGTGAATATTAAATATATATGCAATGTTTGTAAAACACATGCACACATACACACACATAGCAATGTACCTAGTGCTTGCAAAAATAAAAGTAAAAACCAAAGGTGATCAGAATACTTACCTTACACATGTCATCACAATCAAGTAAAATTTTTCTAATTTTTCAATCAGATATGCACAGTGCACACAACTCAATTTTTAAAATATTATTGCAATTTTGAACTTCAACATAACTCATGTTTCTATATTATAAAACTAGGTACTTTAAATAGCCAAAGGTGATTTATAAAGCAAAATACATTATTTGCCTCTTAAATGTATAGTTAATGGAACATGACTCATTTCTAATTTTAATTCATGATTATCAATTCTTCCTTTCTCAATTACTTTCCATTTGTAATGTGTAAGGTGCTATTTTTAATTTAAAAACTGACTTTGAGGTCTTAATCATTCCCCTTTTTTTTTTTTACTTGCAGCATCAAAATCCCTTGGAAATTTCTATGATAATCAATTGCACTAAAAATATGTTAAAAATATCCGTATTTGGATGTGATAAAATACAATTAATAGCAAGGGTTGGAAAGGTTCAAAGACGTTAACAGTAATATCACTTTCATATTTTAATACATCTAATCCTATAAATATAATTCTGTCCCATAATTTTTACACATATATAAATAAAAAATTATTTTTAAAAGCTGACTTAAAGTAAAAATAATAACATCTTAAAATTGTGTTAATTAGAAAAATCCAGTAACAAGAGTGAAGATGAATAAACTCTGAGTGCATTGTTTTCTGTCAAAGAAACAAAAAAAACTTAAATGATTGATTTGTAAGAATATTAATAATATAATCTATTTAAATATTTCTAATGAATAGTTATTTTTATTAGTAATAGTTTAGCCTGACCAGATTTATTTTATGCTTTCCATAATTGTTTAAAATTTTCTCCAGATTTAAATGCTAAAATATAAAAACACAAATAAATAACACTAATTATATATATTTCATTCCAGAAATAAAAATAGCATGTTCTCTAGGATAATTGCTTGGAACCTAAAGTATTTAAAATAAACCTTAAAAAGATTTATCTTTATTTATTTAATAACACCTTTATTTAGTTTCTATTTTCTTTTTTTTGGAATACATATATTTTTTATTTGTGCATTGTAATCATACATCTTGATGAAGTTCAGGGTGATAGGGGCATACATGCACACAGAACTCATTGAGCCCTTCCCTAGTTCCCACCCTATTTCCTCCCCCCCCTTTCCTGTGCTCAGCACAGTGATTGACTTTGATAAGTTTGTGTATATACATGATGTCCATTGAGGTGTTTCCCTCTTCAAGTCTTCTTCCCCCCTCCCATGTCCCTCAGTGAGGCCCCCTCCACTAAGGTTTCTCCTCCTTTGTCTGGAGTCCCTCCTATGTCCCCATTTCTCCCTAGCTTCCCCATATGAGTGAGAACATCTGACCTTTCACTTTTTATGACTGACTAATCTCATTTAGCATAATATTCTCCAGTTCCATCCATTTCCCTGCAAATGACATAATTTTGTTCTTCTTTATGGCTGAGTAGAATCCAATTATGTATATATCCCATAGTTTTATAATCCACTCTTCTGTTGATGGACAACTTGGCTGGTTCCATAGTTTGGCAATTGTGAATTGTGCAGCTATAAACATAGATATGTATGCATTACTATGGTAGTTTAGTTTTAATTCTTTTGGGTAGATACCCAGGAGTGGTATAGCTGGATCATATTCTAGTTTTTGAATATATAATTTTTCTTCTGAAAATAAACTTTTTTTTTCGGTAGTGTAGATGGAGCTCAGGGGCATTCTACTTCCAAGCTGCACCCCGAGCCCTACTTTTTATTTTTTATTTTGAAACAGGGTCTCACTAAGTTGTAGAGGGACTCACTAAGTAGCTGAGGTTGGCTGTGAACCTGCCATCCTCCTGTCTCAGCCTCCCAAAAGTTGGAATTACAAGCGTGTGCCACCACACCTGGCTCATGATAATAAACTTTAGATGAAGCACTAATTTTATTTTCTTTCATTCAGGCAACATTTTTTTCCTGGAATACAGTGGACACAAAATGTATGCAAATATTACAATTAAATGAAATCACTTAACTGTATAGATTTCCCAGACTATACAATCTATGAAGACCAGAAGCAACTGATTTAACTCTCAAATTGTAAATTTGCAGATCTAATTATACATGTTTGACATTAAAACCAATTTTGAATAAGTGTTGTAAAGCAATTTTTCTAGGAACTGTCATAGTAATTTAATAAAATATCAGCCTTCTACAAATAGATGGATTATTATTTTAGTCACCACATATTAATAACTAGATGTTGTATTTAATAAGTCTCCACCTAGCTCTTTCATTTCATTTCTTATAAGATACACATCACATATCCTAAATCTTGGTTTAAATATATAAAAAATGTGAAAGAAATTGTCTTGACTGTTTTCCTTCTATAATATGCCCCTAAAAAGACATTTTCTATGTGATCTATTTAGAAATTATTTTGTTGAAAAAATCAAGTAAGTTCCAGATAATGAAACATTCTACTTTTTAAGTTGTAAAGGTAATAGCAGATAACAATTATTAAAAGTTCTTCTTATATGCATATTTCCCATTTGACAATCCTATTTTCATTAAATTAACTAATCACCTTCCTGGGTTGAGAATTTCATGCTTCAAATATGGGTTGATTAAAGATCAGTGTTTCTGCCGGGCGTGGTGGCACACGCTTGTAATCCCAGTACTTTGGGAGGCGGAGACCTGAGGATCCGGGTTCGCGGCCAGCCTCACCTCTCTCACCTCTCTCTTTCTCTCTCTCTCTCTCTCTCTCTTTCTCTCTCTCTCTCTCTCTCTCTCCTTAGTGAGGCCCTCCGCAACTTCATGAGACCCGGTTTCAAAATAAAGTATAAAAAATAGGGCCGGGGGCGTAGCGCGGAGGTAGAACGCCCCTGCGTTCAATCCCCGGTACCGCAAAAAAAAAAAAAAATTAAATAAAAATATAAAAAAGATCAGTGTTTCTGGTAGTTGGTGACCTGCTTCATCATTAGATTCCAAGAGTGTTGGCTGCTCACGTGAATGAACACTGCAAAGAATCCTGCATATTTTAAATACATAGTTTGTTTTTCCATTCTCCACATATCTGAAGTTGCCCAGTATGATTCTTATTTTTTTACACCATTCTCATGTATACTTTAAATATACAATCAAAACTATTTTGACTGAATTTTAATGTAAAATTAGCCCATAGTGTAGAAGTTTATTTGACTTATACTTTCTTTAAAATATTTTGAAAATGCATTTAGAAATTAATTTCAAAATATATCACATTTATTAATAAATTATTTCTTTGCATGTTAACCAGATAAGTTATTTACTTTTCCTGTTTCTTCACTAATAATTGAAAAACAAAAAGAGCTTAAAAATCTTCTCAGAATATAATACCTTGAAACTTTCAGGAAGGGAACTATCAAGCATAACTATTTTTTCAACCTTATAGTCTTTCATAGAGTTATAATAATCCTTTAAGAAATAAAACGAGAATTGCCTATATTTGGGTGCATATCAGTGTTCTGATGTATTTGTACACTGAAATGATTACCATAATCTAGTTGATGTGTGCTTCACCTCAGAGTTATCATTGTGTGTGGGGCGGGGGTATACTGGTGATTGAAGTCAGGGACATTCTACCTCTGAGTTACACCCCCAGCCCTTATAAGTTTATTTTTAATTTGTTTTGGTAGGAAACAGTGTCTTACTAGGTTGCTGAGAGTCTAGCTGTGTTGCTGAGGCTGTCCTCAATTCTTTGATCCTTCTGTCTCAGCCTCCCAAGTACAGGGATTACAGGCGTGTGACACATCTGGATTAGTTAATTTTTTATGTATGTCATGAGAACATTTGAGATCTAGTCTCTAAGCAAGTTACCAACATAAAATATGTTATTATTAACTATTGTCTCTTGGTTGTAAATTAATTTATAGAGATTTTCATGTTGTAGCTGAACATATGTACTCTTTGATTAACACTTTATCCATTATTTTCCACCCTTTCCAGTCCTTGTTTTCTGTTAATATGAGCTCAAAATTTTTTGAGATTCTACACATAGATGAGGTCTTACAGCACTTATCCTTGTGTCAGGCTCATCTCAATTAGCATACTACCCTCAAGTTTCATCTACCCTTCTTCAAATGGCAAGATTTCCTTCTTTTTTAAGGCTCAATAACATTACATAGTGTTTGTGTGTGTGTGTGTGTGTGTGTGTGTGTGTGTGTCAACTTTTTTCAGTATTTGTAACATTTTATTTTTTCATCTGTTTTCAAAGAATTTGTTTTAGCATTTTGACTATTGTGAATAGTGCCCCCATAAATATTAGAGTGCAGACATTTTAAAAAGCTAGTTATTTTATTTATTTTGGATACATACCCAGAAGCAGGTTGCCAGATAGTGTGTAGTTCATTTGTAAAATTTCTCAAGGAACCCCTCTACTATACTATTTTTCATAATGACTATACCAATTTACATATTCACCAGCAATGAATGATAATTGCCTTTGCTCTATATCTTCAACATTTCTTTGGCTCTTTGACAATAGCAATCCTAACTGGTATGAGATGATATCACATTGTAGTTTTAATTTTATTTCTCTGATAATAAGTGAAGCTGATTATTATTTTGTGTATGCATTGTCTATCTTTGTGTCTTTGGAAAAATATCTATTCAGAGCCCTTGTCCAGTGTTCAATTGAGTTATATGTAGCTTTGCTATTGATTTTCAGAAAGTCCTTAAAATATTTTGGATATGACCCTCTTATGGATATATGGCTTACAAATATAAATTTCCATTTCTGTAGGCTGCCTTCTAATTTTTATGACTGTTGCAGAAACTTTCTTTGATGTGGTCCATTAATTAACTATTATTTTTATGGAGTGTCCTTTTGAAGTCAAATCCAAAAGGTCTTTGTTGAAATCAACATCAAGGAGAATTTCCCCTATGTTTTCCATTAGGAAATTTTTGTTTTGAGCTTTTAAGATTTTAATGTATTTTGAATTGATTTTTGTGTGTATGGTTCAATTTCAATTTCTTCTCTATGTGGCTATCTAGTTTTAACAACATTTATTGAAGAATCTATCCTTTTCCCAATTTGTATTCTTTGTGATTTTGTCAAAAATTAGTTGATCTTTACATATGAGTTCATGTCTCAGTGCTCTCTATTCTGTTCATTGGGGTATGTAAACTTTACAGTAAAAAAATGCTGACATTACAAAAGAAGAAAGATCTCAAATAACTAGAAAAGGAAGCACAAGGGAAGCCCAAAGTTACTAGGAGTAAAGAAATAAAAAATTAGGGCAGAAATTTTAAACAGCAAAACTAGACAAAATAGATGAAAAAGAGACTAGATAATAAATTAAGTAGAGGATGGATCAACTATGAAAACTACCAAAGTAGCCAGGAGATGATATTTAGAATAGATAAACCTGATAAATCTTTAGCTGAAGTAACTAAGAAAGAAATGAGAGAAGGCCACAATAACATTTTAAATGAACGAAGAGGTACTAAAAACTGGATAACAAAAATACAAAAGATCATAAGAGACTGCTATAAGTAATTATGCTCCCTCAAATTGGATAACCTTCAAGAAATGGATAGATTCCTAGAAACATACAAATTATCAACCCTGGATTACAAAGAAATAGAAAATATTAGCATATCAATGAGTAAAAAGATTCAATTGCTAATAAAAATATCTTATTAAAGCAATTCCCAGGACCTAATGAATTCACAGCTGAATTCCATCAAAAATTTAAATTGATATTGAGAAAAAATCCTTCTCTGCCAAAAAAACTGAAGCAGATGAAATACTTCCAAACTCACTTTAAGAGGTCTGTACTATCCTCTTGTCAAAGGCAGACAAGGTTACTATGAGAAAAGAAAGATAAACGTAGGTGTAAAAATCTTCAACATGATACTAAGCACAATTCAATTCTACATTAAAAAAATGTACATCATGAACGAGTGGGATTTGTCCCTGGGATTCAAGGAAGCTTAAATGTATGTAAGTTAATAAATGTGATACATCACATTTATCATTTACAGAAATTATATGCTCATCTCAGATGCAGATAAGCATAACAAAATTTGGAATTAGTATAAAAGGAATTTGCCTCAATATAATAAAGACCATACATCACAATCCAAGGGCTAACATTTTATGCAACAGTGCAAGTTGAAAGATTTCATCTCAGATCAGGAAACAAAGATGCCCATTCTCACCATTTTCATTAACATAGTGTTAGATATACTAGTCAATTAGGAAATAGAATGAAATAAAAGGTATCCAAATGGAACAGAAGTCAAATTGCGGCCGTGGTGGCGCACGCTTGTCATCCCAGTACTTTGGGAGGCAGAGACCGGAGGATCCGGGTTCGCGGCCAGCCCCAGCTCTCGCTCTCTCTCTCCCTGTCTCTCTCTCTCTCTCTCTCTCTCTCTCTCTCTCTCTCTCTCCCTCTCCCTCCTTAGTGAGGCCCTCCGCAACTTCGTGAGACCCGGTTTCAAAATAAAGCATAAAAAAAAATAGGGCCGGGGGCGTAGTGCGGAGATAGAACGCCCCTGCGTTCAATCCCCGGTACCTCAAAAGAAAAAAAAAAAAGAAGTCAAATTGCCTATGCTCACAGATGAGATATAAAAAAGTGTTCTATAGTTGATATCTACAAATTTATCTCAAAATATAGTGTTTTTCATAATAATCCTGATTTGAATATGACATTTTTTCACTGTAGCTATTATATTCAAGTCTAACATTTTTTATTGTTAGTAGTCAGTGCTTCAATTTAGGATTGAAATAAAAATCTCATGATCTGAACTAGAACAGCAATTTATCTGGTATTTTGTTACCTTCCAATTTCTAAAATTTACTGACTCACAATATTTTTGCTTTCTTGGTTTTAATTTATATATATGTTACGATTTTGGACTCTGTATTTTCACATTTCTTTGAGAGTTTGACGTCTTGAAATTTTCGCCCTGCCCAATATATTTTCTCGAATTTTTATTCCAATCTCTCTGTTCTTTGTCCTTTAATTTGTTTTTAATGGTATCTTATCTTTTTTATTTTACAATGAATATTTTATTAAATACCTTCAAAGATACTACCTAACATTCTTTAAATACATGAATAAATAGATAGAAAGCTGAGCATCAAAATATGTTCCATCTAAGTTAATTTATAAGTTGACTTAATTTTATTAAATATCATTTGTTTAATTTTTAATGGCAAGAGAAGGTGATTATAAACTTTATTTGGAAGAATTGCTCACAGGAGAAATTAGAAAACCAACAAAAATAAAGTATGAAAGCCATTTTTGCCAAGCTATTAAGCAGTAAGATAGAAAACCAAGGATCAGAAAAAGAATATGTGAAAATTTGGTATGCATAAAAATGTCATCTCAAAACAATAAGGAAAATGACATAAAATATTTGGAGTTGGGATAAATAGATAGTCATGGTACACTCCCCCCAAAATACTGGATCAATGTCTCATATTTACATTAGCTTTTATTGTAAGTACTTCAAATATACAAATGTATAGAAGTTTGATTATAATATGAGTGGAGGTTGAGGAGATTATTAATAGTGGATCTGTAGGACAATTTATCTAATAAATATTCAAAATCTAATAACATTAATGGAAAGTATAAATTTGACTTGATAATTCTCATAACACATGACAAAATGTTCAGCCTCAGTAATAAGAGAACTACAGATAAAGCTTTATTTTCATTTCATTTATTATCTCAAGGGTGGGAAAATACAAAGGTTAGATTTTGTACTCACTTGGCAACTTGAGGATTACAGAGGCATTTATATACTGCTTATGAAATGGAAACTGGTATCACTCTTTGGGGAAGATTAGGCAATATTTGTTAAAAGTGAGATTCCATCTAACTCCAATTAGAATGGCAATCAAGAAGTCAAACAATAATTGATGGAAAGGATGTAGGGAAATAGGAACTCTTATACACTGTGGTAGGATTGCAAATAAGGGAAGCTGCTATGGAGATCTGTGTAGAGATTCCTCAAAAAACAGGGACTGGATCCACCATATGATCTAGCTATACCACTCCTGGGTATCTTTCCAAAGGGACTGAAATCAGAATATTATAGCAATACATGCATAGCCATGTTTATAGCAGCATAATTCACAATAGCCAAATTACGGAACCAACTAGGTGTCCATCAACAGATGAATGGATTACAAAATTATGGGATGAATACACAATGGAATTCTACACAGCAATAAAGAAGAATAAAACTATGTCATTTTTAGGAAAATGGATGGACCTGGAGATAGTTATGTTAATGAGATTAGCCAGTCACAAAAATTGAAGGGTCATATGTTTTTTCTCATATGTGAAGGTAGGGAGTAATCTGGACACAGAGGAACTTTTGATAATGGAGGAGAAACTCCAGTGGAGCGATGGAGGGTATCTAGAGGAGAGCAGCATTGCGGGGGGGGGGGATTAATCAAGGAAACACTTTGATTGATATTACATACTCATGTGAAATTACCAATGCCAATCTCAATGTCTTGTATGGGATAGGGGAGGGAGTGAGGAGGGAGCCAGGCAGAAGTGCTGTGTGCATGTATGTCACTAACACTCTGAACTACATTATGATGTGAGACTACAATGCACCAATAAAAGTATATAAAAATAAAATAAAGTAAAATTAAAATAAAAGTTGTATTCATCATTTGAAGCAACAATCTTATTTCAAAGAATATATTCAATGTTTCAATGTCATGAATAAGAAATGACTTGTAAACCAGGTCATTCCTTTCATCATTTGAAATAGCAAAAGACCACAAACAACCTAAATTATTTACGTTAACTTTTTAGGCTAACTAGTTGCATAAATTCTATTTCTTAGAAAATTATTTGAATAAACTATGAGAAATCATCCATACATATGCTGTGTTGCTGGTAAATGAAATAAACCCTATAATTTTAAGTAGTTAACTCCAAGCAATATTAAGTATAGAGTGCAATCTTTTTGCATACAAATTTTGTGTATGGTACTACATTTTGTTCATCAAAGAGAAAAAATACAAAAACATATAAATAGTATTTATTTACATTTTAAAAGGAAGCAGCATTGGAATACATAACACATTAATAAAATTGATTACTTCTAGGAACAGGAAGAAAACAGTATGAAAGAGAAACATCAGCAATGTGGCCAACTAAGTGTTCCTAAAGCTCCTCTGCCCCATGGAAACAACAGAAATAACAAAACAAACTACATACCAAATAAATAACTAAAGGAGAACACCAAAGTTCAGCAGTCCTCTAGAACTTGGGAACACCAGATGGCTTCAGAGTAAAATCAAGGAATCATCTTGATCCTGCTACCTAATCCTAGTCATATTCAAGTTGGGTCTAGGAGGGCCTTCCCTGTGTGAAAAAAAGTTAAATGGAAGGACCTCAGCAACCCTCATCACCAACTCTGATGCTTGTCACATTTGCCACTGGGGACTCCTTCAGTCTCTACAGGCACTGAGCCTAGCAGAAGAAACTGTGTGAAGTCCATATAGTGCTGTTCTCTGAAAATACAGAGCAAACCTTCCTCTTTGCCTCAATAGACTGAGCTGCTATGATACTGCACCATCTTGAAATTTGTGCCACAGACACTTTATACTCTACTCCCAAGATAAAGGACATGGTGCATATTTCTTTATCTGGGGTCTTGGTGCCACTGCCTCCTACCTGCCCAGCTTTCTTCTGAGCCTCATCCCCTGGGACAAAACCACCAAACAACACTCTGTTGCCCCATTCCAGAAATTGCTATGCCCTAACCCTTGGAAATTGAGCTGACTCCACGTTCTGCCTCTGAGGAAACCAGAGCTGTGGCTACATTTCACAGCCCCAACTCTTGGGGCCCGGATAACATGCAAATCCACTCCCTGGGAAACAGAGCTGCCACTGACTTCTCCAGCCCCTCCTGTGGAGCTGAACTGATGCCCATCTCCTAGGCAACCAGAGACTTGGCTGATTCCTGCAGTTGTGCCTAATGGAGTTAAGCTGACATGAGGCCCTGCCTCCCTGGGAACAAGAATCTTGTCTGAGCTGTGCAATGCCACATTCAATGGAAAACAGCCCCATCACTTCACCTCTGCAGAATCAGAGCTGCAAAGCACCTGACCTTCCTAGGCAATGGAGTTGTTTTTATGCTACACATTGTTCACTAGAACTTGAGCCACAGATGTGCCCTGAATTCCAAGGTTCTTGCTCCTGCTCCATCTTGATACCAAAACTTGGGCTACTGTGAAGTTACAGAATCTCAAAATCCAGAGTCATCATTGCTTAGGCACTCCATCTCCCGGGGCCAGAATAGTCACTGAACCCCCACATCCCTGTGATAGGAGTTTCTATGTTTCACAGCATGGGGCCTGAACTTTCAAAGAAGCACTCTTTATCCCCACATCTGTGGCAGTGCTACATGCTGTCCCACAAGGTAGTAGTCACAAGCAACACCTCATCTCCCTGGACCCAAGCTGATAGAGCATATCTCAGAGACCCAGACCTCAGTCTCAATTGCAATCCACATTTACTTGTGTGTCAGTAAGTAAATCCATGACTAGGTTCCAGGATTCATAGTAGTTTCACCAGACCCTGACCTTACGACTCCAGATATAGGGCTCCTCTGAGCACCTGCACCCTGGAAGTGGCACTACTGTGGCTGCCTATGGGATATATCACACAACACCAAGAAGGATTATTCCAGATGGAACTCCTCCTACTAAGGAAAATAATAACAGGATTAACTCAACTGACCTTGCCACCAAGGACTCTAACATCCTTTCTGCCATCTCCACCTCTACCACTTCCAGAAGCCTAATCTACTGAGGCATATGCAGTCTTTAATAACATTGACCGGTGCTGCATAAATCTAAACTACAGCATCCACCCAGAAAATAAGCCTCCACAACCTACCTTAGTAACACCCTTGGACCAATCGGTAGGTGAAAATCGTTCCACATGGAAACCAATCTGTAATGTTTGGAGGAGACTACTCCATCAAATATGCAGATATCAGTGTAGGGACATAAGAAATACGAAAAGCAAGAAAACACAATAGCACCAAAATGACACAATAATATCCCAATAACTTATCCAAAGTAATACAGATATGAAAATTGATTGAAAAATAATTTAAAATAGTGATTGTAAGGAGACTCGTTACATTAAACAGAATACAGATAGACAATTCAATCAAATCTTGAAAACAATACATGGCAATACAAGAAATTAAACAGTGATAGAAATAATATAAAATAACCAAACATAAATTCTGAAGCTAAAGAATTCAATTAATAAAGTAAAAATGCAATGAAGAGTTTCAACAGCAGATTGAGGAATGAGGAAATTGGAAATCTTCTACACTTTTGGGGGGCTTGCTAGTTATTTCAGCTGCTATGGAGATCAGTGTGGAGATTCCCCAGAAAATTGGGAATGGATCTACCATATGATCCAGCTATACCACTCCTGGATATCTTTCCAAAGGGATTGAAATCAGAGAATTATAGTAATATATACATATATGTGTGTGTGTGTGTGTGTGTGTGTGTGTGTGTGTGTGTGTGTTCATAGGAGCACAATTCACAATAGCCAAATTATGGAACCAACCTAGATGTCCATCAGCATATGAGTGGATTACAAAATTGTGGGAAATACACACAATGGAATTCTACTCAGCAATAAAGAGGAAGAAAATTATGTCATTTGCAGGAAAAATGGATGGACTGGGAGAATATTATGTTAAGTGAGATTAGCCAGTCACAGAAAGTGAAGGGTCATATGTTTTCTCTCATATGCAGAAGCTAGAGAGTAATTGGGATATCAGAGGGACTTCAGATAATGGAGGAGAAACTTCAGTAGAGCCAGGGAGGTGGTCTAGGGGAAGGGGAGGGGGGAGAGGGAAGGAATCATTCCCATGGACAGTATGTACATATGTGAGAATACCAATGTCAATCTCAGTACCCTGTATGGGGAAGGGGGGGAATAGGAAGGGAGTGGGGTGAAAGCCCACCAAGTGCTGTGTGCATGTGTGTCACTATCACTATGATCTATATTATTAGGTGAGACTATAATTCACCAACAAAAGTATTAAAATAATAAAAAATTAATCAGGGGAAAAGTTTCAAAAAAAATGTGAACTTGAAGATAGGTCTGCTCAAATTGTCCAGTCAGAGAAAAAAAAATAATGAAAAATAGTGAAGAAAGACTACAAAAAAATTCTGGGACACTATTAAGTGGACCAATGCGTGCATTATGGGAGATTCAGGGGAAAATGATAGACTAAAGAGCAGAAAGCCTAAGTAATAAAATAATAGCTGAAAACTTTTGAAATCTTGCGAGATATATATAGGCAAATAAATTTATGAGGTCAAAAGATTCTCAAAGATTTTAACCCATAAAAGTAATCATCACGTGTGATAGCTTTCCATTGCTTTGACAAAATACTTGGAAAAATCAGTTTAGGAAGAATGATTTATTTGGGCTCATGGTTTTAAAGGTTTCAGTCTGGGATCAGTTGGCGCCATTGATTCTTAGCCTGCAGTGAAGCAAAACCTCATGGTGAGAAGTAAGTAGCAAAGCTCAGCTCAGCTCATGGTGATCAGGAAGGAGAAAAAGAGACCAAGAGGAGGAGGTTGGGGCAAAATAGGCCCTTGAACTTTCTATCCCCAGTGATCTACTTCCTCCAACTTTTTTCCACATACTGAAGGTTGCACCACCTTCTAAAGGTGCCATAGGCTGACTACCAAACGGTTAGCACATAGCCTTTAGGGGACACTTAAGAACCAAATTATAACATGAATAAACAGATTAGTGAAAGTAAAAGACAAATGGAATTTTAAAAGCAGCAGAAGAAAAGTGACGTGTTAATAATAAGAGAATTTCTATGAGACGATCAGTGGATTTAACAGGAGAAAGTATATAGGCCAGAAGAGATAATATTGTAAAAGTACTGAAAAAAAATTAAATCTGCCCTCCAAGAATACTATATCTGGTAAAATGGTTCCTCAGAAATGAAGAGATAAACTCTCCAAGACAAGCAAAAGCTCAAAGAGTTTATCACCAGTAGACATGCCTTACAAAAAATGCTTAAGAGATTTCGTTATTCAGGAAGGAAAAGATGGTAAGTACTAAAATGAAAATATATGAAAATAGAAAGTCATACTTCTAAATACATAGTCAAATTCAGAATACTCTAATAATATATGGTAGCATGCAAGTCATTTGCATTCCTAATATTAACATTAAATACAAAATTGTTTAAATACAGCTGTAATAAATTTTTTAATGAATACACAATAGAAAATGTTATTTGTGAAATCAAAAACATAAGTGGAGGGAAGTAAAAGTCTAGAAGTTATGTATGTAATCAAAGATAGGTTCCTATCAGGTTAAAATATACTATTATAAGTGTGTAAGTCTCATGTTAATAACATTGCAAGCCCATGTTCATAGCAGCACAATTCACAGTGGCCAAATTATGGAACCAACCTAGATGTCCATCAACAGATGAATGGATCACAAAATTATGGGAAATACACACAATGGAATTCTACTCAGCAATAAAGAAGAACAAAATAACAGCATTTGCAAGAAAATGGAAAGATCTGGAGAGCATTATGTTAAGCGAGATTAGCCAAT
>PVJS01038148.1:0-19557 GCA_004027185.1 Glis glis
ATGCCCCTGGGTTCAATCCCCAGTACCACAGGAAAAAAAAAAAAAAAGGAAAAAAGAAACCATCCCAGCTGGCTGAGTCTCCCAGTATTTGGGAGGCTAAGACAGGAAGATTGCAGGTTTGAGACCAGCCTCAGCAACTTAGTGAGACCTTGTTTGAAAATAAAAAATAGAAAAATGGGGCTGCAGGTAGCTCAAAGATAGAACCCCCCTAGGATCAATACCCAGTAATCCCTAGTATGAGAGAGAGAGAGAGAGAGAAACCATCCATCTATCCCAGTATTTTCCAAAACTGTTTTGCTGATTTGCATCTCCACCAGCAGTGTGTGAGAGTTCCAGTTGCTTCATATCCTCACCAACACTTGACATGGTCAGTCTTTTTAATCCAGACATTCTAATAGATGTGTAGTGACTTCTCATGGTGGTTTTAGTTCACCTTTCCCTAATAAATAATAACACTAAGCTTTTTTTATGTGAGGTGTCCATTCAACTCTTTTTTTTTATTGAGTTGTCTTTTTAGCACATTGGAAAGTTCTTTTTTTTTTTTTTTTTGTGGTACCGGGGATTGAACGCAGGAGCGTTCTACCTCCATGCTACACCCCCGGCCCTATTTTGTATACTTTATTTTGAAACCAGGTCTCACGAAGTTGCGGATGGCCTCACTAAGGAGAGAGAGAGAGAGAGAGAGAGAGAGAGAGAGAGAGAGAGAGAGACAGGGAAAGAGAGAGAGAGAGAGAGCTGAGGCTGGCCGCGAACCCGGATCCTCTGGTCTCTGCCTCCCAAAGTACTGGGATTACAAGCATGTGCCACCACGCCCGGCTGGAAAGTTCTTTATTCTTGATACTAGTCCTTTACCAGACATGTGCTGTACAAGGAGTTTTTCCCAGACTGTAGCTGTCTTTTCAATCTTTCTTAAACATCTTTCAAAGAGCAGAAATTCTTAATCTTGACAAAGTCCAATCCATCAGTTTTATTTTTCTATGAATCATGCTTCTAATGTCACATCTGAGAAATGTTCCTTGCGTTTCCAGCGCCTGGCACCAGGCCCTATGCTCTCCTTGCTCAATCAGTGTTTGTGATGGGCAGAGCAAGGGAAGGCAGGCAAGGGGATTTTGGCACTAAATATGGGGAGACCTGACACTTGGGGACACAGCCCTAGAGTGTTGATAAGGGAAGAAAGCTGAGGGTTTCTGGTATCTGGATTCTGCAGATACCAGACTCTCCTCTCCGTCGCTGCTGGTCTTCCTTCAGTCATGATTCTCTGTGTCTTAACCCTGCAGCCTTTACAAGCTTTGACCAAGCCACTGCGGTATGTTCTCAGACCATCCACTTCTCCCTGGCTCCCAGGCACTGGCTCCCTCCCCGGTGACCCCAGACCTGCTGGGGAGGAAGGTGGAGGTCTTAGTGAGAAGGGGCAAATCTAAGCCTTCTGAAGAGCCACCTCAAACCACTGAAGGCTCCAAGGTCCAAGAGGGCCTACCCATCCTACCGTCTGCTGCGCAAAGGCGTCTGAGAAAAGAGCTACCCAATCCGTGGGTGCCCATCCCCTACCTGGCTGTGAGGGAGGCTTTTGCAGGAGGCAGATAATGACAACCCGTCAGTCAGGACTCTTTCCTCATGGGTGACAAAACACAAATCAAAGTTCTTGGCTCATAGACTGAACCAGGGGAGGTGGCACCAGTACCCGGGGAGCATATTATTGTCCTAGTGCTGCCATAACTAATTGCTACAGACTTAGTGGTTTAAAGCAACATGCATTCATTGGCTCACACTTTAGACCGGATATCCAGGTGGCTTGGCCAGCTCTGCTCAGGGAAGGTGGGAATCGGTGTTGGCCAGCTGGGCTCTTACCACGCCGGGGGAAGAACCTGCTTGCAGTCGCCTCGGGGTGTGAGCAGAATCCAGTTCCCTGAAGTAGGTCTGAGGTTCCTGTGTCATTATGGTGTCATCCTAAGTAGCCATCCCTGGCCCCTTAAGGGATCTCTCTGGAGTCTGTGCCCTACATGCGGGTCCTCACATTGCAGCACCAGGAGAGGCAAAGCCTTCCCCCACCTGCTTCTCTCTCTGACTCTGCTGGGCTGCAAGAAGACTCCGGTGTGTACGCGCTCACACGATCAGCCGGGGCCCTGTTATGGTTCTGATCTAGAATGTCCCCCAAAGGCTGGTGTGTTGAAGGCTTGTTCCAGTTGTTATGAGCAACGGGGCCACAAGGTCCTAAGACCAAGGAGTCACGTCACACACAACTTGTGTCTTTCCACAATGTAACAGGTTTATTCACACTCAAAGGTTATAGCACGCAGGAACTTATCAGGAAATTGTCTAAGTAAAGTTAAGCTAAGTTCTAGATTCGGATGCTGGGTGGCTGCTTTGCCAAAGCCAGTTAGCAATGAATGAGCACCAAACAATACACTTCACACTGGCAAATCCAACAAATTAGGTCGAACAGGTATATTAATCAATATACGCATTCTAAACTTAAGAGCACTTCAAATAATCAGCAAATAATACAATTCAATAAGCGGGGAGTAGGGAGTAACAAACCAAGTCCAGGAATGGAAGAGGGTTTCAAAAGTTGGTCTGGGCACTGAGCTGTCAGAAGTCTCTGTCAGAAGTCTCTGATCCTCGGCCAGCAGGAAGAGCAGGACCGGAGCAAGTCGCCGGATCAGAGTCATACCCACCAGCAGACTGTCATGATGTAAGCAAAGCTCAGCGCACTGCTCGTAGGAAAGCCGGGGTGTTTAATAGGGCTTTCTGGGGTTTTTCCATTGTCCTTTGCAAGCTCACCGAGGCTTATCGAACCTGCCAGACTCCTATCATCAGATCAAATTTATTGATGAGATAAGTCCATCAGAGGTGAGAAAGCATTTTATGATCCAAGAGTCCGTTATCAATTGTAGCACAGAAGTGCTGGTCTGTGCCCCCTGCTGATGATATGTCCAGACAAGTTTCTGAAGCTATATGCTGGCATGCCTGGACAAGTTGTTTATGAGTTTTTGTCTGAACTATATGTTGGCATGTTAAAACAGATTATGAGTTCCTAAAAATTGTTTTATATCCCATGCTCTATGCAGTAGTGTCAGAGGTGGCGCTCTGGGGACGTGACTGGATCATGGCGACACTGACCCATGGATGAATTCATGGACAAATGGACTGTTGGGAGGCGGTGGAAGCTGTCGGGGGTGGGGCCTCGTTGGAGGGAGTGGGTTCTTGGGGGCATTCCCTGGGGGACTGTATTTTGCCCCTTTGCTTTTATTTATTTATTTTGTACTGGGGATTGAACACAGGGGCATTCTACCTCTAAACTATACCCCCAGCTCTATTTATTTTGAAACAAGTTTTCGCTTAGTTGCTGAAGCTGGCCTCAAACCTGTGATCCTCCTGTCTCAGCCTTCCAAGTACCAGGATTACAGGCGTGTGCCACCATACCTGGCCCTCTGCCTCTGTCTTTCTCTCTGCCCCAGCCTTTTCCACCACACCCTTCCACCATCGCAGGCTGCCTGACCTCAGGCTCAAAACAATGGAATCAGTCAACCATGGATTAAAACCTCTGAAACTTGAGCCAAAAGACATTTTTTTCTCCTTTAAGTTGTTTTTCTCAAGCTAGGCACAGTAGCACACACCTGTAATCCCAGCAACTGGGCAGGCTAAGGCAGGAGGATGGTAAGTTCAAGGTTGACCTGGGCAATTTAGTGAGACCCTGTCTCAAAACAAAAATAAAAAGGGCTGGGGTGTAGCACCCCTGGGTTTGAGCCCCAGTACTACAAAAAAAATGTTGGTTTTCTCAGGTATTTTATCACAGCAATGAAAAGCCGACTAACAGGCCCCAGGTGATCCAGGTACTCTGCCTACTTTAGTGTCCGTGGCCTTCACTACATCTACAAAGGGCCTTTCGCCCTGTGACCTGGCGTGGTCACCAGCTCAGGGACAGGGCATGCACATCTTTGAGGAGGGGTGCTGGTTTGCCACCACAGGGCCTCTGGCACAGGACCCCGGCACTATTCCTGCTCCTATTCCTCTGTTCAGCTCTGTGTGTGGTTTTATTCTGTCCCTGCCCTGAAGGAGCCGAGTGTATGTAGCAACATTCCCCAGAACATTCAGTCTCAAAAGCCCGAGGGTCAGAGACCAGATTCACTTTGACGACCCCCAGGGAAGAGCCCCAGCTGCCATCCTCAGATCAAGCACCCCGGTGGGGCGGGAGGGGGAGGTACGAGGACCAGTCGTGCCTGGGTAGCAGGTCACCCCTGAGACTAGAGGAGGGAAGTCTGTTACGAAAGGAAGGGAGAGGTGCTGGGTCAAAAGTCAGCGCCGATGTCCGGGACCTCACCAGGCCCCCTGGGGCCCCATCTCCAGGTGCCTGGGAGGCATCTCATCCCTGCTTTTTCCCCTGTAAAATGGGAATAACAACAGACTGTGCCCAGCCAGCCTAGTTGGGGCTGCTGGAGAAGCAGATGGCAGGGTGCATGTGGACAGCCATCTCAGCATGCGAGGAGCCCAGGAGGATCTCTGCGCACCTCGGCGTCACCCCTGCTCTCCTGCCGCCCCTCAGTGGACTCCTCTCCCTGGGTAGCTGTGCCACAGCAGAGAGAGCTCCGTTGGGCCATGGTGGGAACAGGGCTTCCCAGAACACACCTGGCCAGGCTCGGGTCCATGTAAAGGCAGCCATTCAGGGCTGGCTTGGACAGGAGCCGGGTGATGAGAGACAGGGAGCCCTGTGCCGGGGAGGAAGGAGGCCTGGCGTGGCCTCAGCGTGGGGCTGAGCTGCTGGCGGGAGGGTGGCCAGCTCGCTGGGGGGAGGCGCCATGGAGGGAAGACTACGCTAGTGTTTGAGGCTGAGGGGCTGAAAGGCGGCTGTGTGTCCCACGTCGGCCTCCTGGCAGGCGGGGCTATGAGTCACTGGTGGCCGTGGAGGCGAGGGGGAAGCCTGGGACCAGCTGTCCAGGACGAGGGGCCCACTGCCCACCCTCGTGTGAATGTGTGTTAGTGTGAGTTTGAACGGGTGGGTGTACTGGGGGTGGGGCTGGGGCCCTGTGAATCTTCTGGGCCTGGAACACCCTATCATCCTCCGACTGTGGCCGTGGCAAGACTGCCGCCCTGCCTGCAGGGCACCCCAGTGGGAGGCCCGTGCTGGCCACCCATCGCCCACCAGGCAGTGCCTACCAGGAAGAGGAGGGCCCGACCTGCTCTCAGTACCCATGGGGTGGGCAAAGTGGACGAGGGACAGCAGATAGAGGGGACGCCAGCCACAGGAGGCAGTGCTACTCCAAGGGAGGGGACATTTGAAGCAGGTTTTGAAAGGCCAGCAGGAGTTTGCTGGATTTAGAAGGGGGAGGGCATTTGAGCAGAAGTGAGCCAGGGTCTTGGTGAATGGGAGGCCAGGATCGGGAGGCCAGGACCACTGACTGATGGCGGGTGCAGGGCAGGCTGTGTTAAGGGTGCGCGGCCCTGCCCAGAGGGCCCTGGAGGTAGGGGTGGCCACAGGCTTGAGGACCTGGGGATGGATTAAAAGAGGCCACTCAGGGATCCAGCAGGGACCTGTCCCCTGCCCCCAGGGCCTGCCAAGCAGGGTTCTCTGGTAGCCGAAGAGCTGGTTGAGGGAGGTCACTCCCACCTGGAAGAGGCCAGGGGCATTCGCGTGTGTCTGTGCATGTGTGTGTGTCTTACGGGCATGTGTATATCTCAGGAGTGTCGAGTGTGTATGATTAAGAGTGTTTTGTGTGTGTGTGTCTGAATGTGCATGTCTCTGTGTATGTCAATTGTCTGACCTACATGTGTGCAGTTTGTGTCTCAATGTGCAGAAGTGTGTGTGTGCATTCATGGGTGGACCTATGGTTCTGTGTGTGTCAGGATGTGAGTGTGTATCTGCATGTGAGAGACAGAGTGTGTGTATATCTACATGTGCCCACCAATGCCTCTGCCAACAGGAGCCTGGGGTGCAGTCCCAGGACACAGGGCAGCACTTGGGGCACACCGATCTGTCCTGGACCCTGGGCCTCTTTGAATCTGGCCTCTCCAGCTGCCCAGATCTGCCCTCGCTTGACTGGCTCCCACACCCACAAAGCCATGGGTGGACTCTGCTGTCCCCACACCAGATGGTGGGTGCCCGGGCACAAGAAAAGGACCAAAGAGCTGCCCATCCCCAGAAAGAGCTGTGCCCACCCTCCTTTGGCCAGGCAGGGGCTAGTGCCCACCTCATGAAGAGGTGTTAGGGCTACGTAGAGACACTCCCCACACAGTACCAGCTTTTCCTCTCTTCCTCCTGGTCTCTTGGTCTTAGGGGTTTGTTTTGGAGGCCGTTCCAGGAGTCCCAGAGACTTAGGGTGAGCAGGAGGCCTGGCACTGGCGTCTCTGTGGCTGCTGAGTGAGACTTTGGAACCCGGTTCTTGAGAACGGCAGCTTCCTCTGAAGGGCTTGCCCCTCCTGGCTGTTCCCAGAGGGTTGCTAATCTCGGGGCCCAGCTCCATCTGCAGAGGGGGGTCTGTGACCCAGGCCTGTCAGTCATGGTACCTCAACCCCAGGACAAGCTCGTAGGCCCAGGATGGAGCATGTGACAGAAGCGAGAACTGCGAGAGTCTTCCCTGGGATTTTTGTAAATGGCGGCCAGGAAAGAGAAGAACTTTGCCTGGGGCCCCCGAGATGGAGTGATAAACGTGGGCGCCGCCCTCCTTAGAACCTGCCTTTCTCCTATTCTTCACAGAAGGACAGGCAGATTGTAGGGTGGGGGGTGGGTGCTTTCTGTTACATGAGCTAACAAATTTCTTTTGCTTGAGCTACTTTGAGTTGGGTCACTGTCACTCACAGCCAAAGGAGTCCTGGGAAATCCCTGCCTTGAGCCCCAAGACTGGGTCTCCAGGTGCCAGAGTCGCCCTGGCCTGGCCCCCAGCGTGCGTTCCCAGCCCTCCTGAGCTCTCTCTGGTCCTGCACAGAGGCTGTGCCACTCTCTACCCCCTTTTCAAGCTCCTAAACCCACCTCTGCCTCCTCCCCTGTCACCTATTTCAATGGGAAAGTTGAACTCCTCAATGGGAAAGTTGAGCGATCGCCTCTCTGGCCCCGATTTCTTCCCTAGCTTCTTCCCTGTTCCGTTTCCTACTCCAGTCTCACAGGAAGAAGTGTCTCTGGTGGCCCTTGCTCAAGGCTGACCAAGGGAGCCGGGACTGGAGGGCCGAGGCCCGGGACTCCCCAACCTGCTGGCGCATCGGAATCGCCCGGGACCCTGGGAAGCCGCTGTTTCCTGGGCTCAGTGCATCTCCGTGGGCAGCCCTGGGATCGCTCACTGGTGTAGCAATGTCATCTCCTCGATTGCTGGGTCTTAGCTTTGTCAGGACTGGGCCATCGAAGGACACCCGGGCTCCTTGGCCTCCTCCTCTTTCCACACCTTCAAGGGAGGACCCATGCCCAGGGAAACATATCCTTTCTGTTCCTTCCCTACTCCTGTCTCCCTCAGCCCTGGATTCCAGGTCCTGACCCGCCTCCACAGGGCAGCCAGTCTCTGGGGGACACCAGCCAGGGGACAGGCCCACTTTGCCTGTGTACTCCCCTGGTGCCAATTTGGGGGGAGCCACCTTGGATGGGCAGCTTCGCATTGCTGCCCTACATGGGGGGGTCAGGTCTCTGCAGTGCATACTGGTGGCCTTCAAGGACCAGCATCTCCTCCACACTTCTTTGTCAGGTGGTCTGTACAAAGAAATCACCTCTCACACCCACAGCTACCCCCTTAAAACATCTAGCATGATGCTGGGTATGGTGGCACACACCTGTAATCCCAGTACTGGGGAGACTGAGACAGGAGGATCGCAGGTTTGCGGCCAGCCTCAGCAACACGAGGCCCTTTGCAACTTAGTGAGACCTTATTTCAAAATAAAAAATAAAATAGGGCCGGGGGTGTAGCTCAGAGGTAGAATGCCCCTGGGTTCAATCCCCAGTGCCACACACACACACAAAAAAAATCTAGCACAAAGCACAAAGCACATATCACACCACTGCCCCGAGCTCAGGGGAAGCCTCCTTCTCCATCTTTTGTAGGAAGCACCTCTCAGGGCAAATTCAAGGGCACAACAACCAACAACCAGCTCAGTTAGACGACCTGCAGTTAAATCATGATGGGGGGGTGCCGAGGAACAATTAGAGAACGTTCTAGGCCCAGGGCACTGCTGTGGAGGGCACTGAGCCCCCGGCATGGGCAGAGGAGCCTTACTGTTTTCTTGACAGGCTCATATCATGAGTGACACTCTTTCCACTAAAAAACCATGATTTCTTTTCTTTTTTTTTTTTTATGGTACTGGGGATTGAACCCAGAGGCATTCTACCTTCGAACTACATCCCCAACCTGATTTTATTTCTTACTTGGAAACAGGGTCTTCCTAGGTTGATGAGAGTCTCACTACTTGCTGAGGCTGTCCTCCAACCTGTGATCCTACTGTCTCAGCCTCCCAAGTACAGGGATTACAGGCATGCGCCACCACGCCCAGCTAAGAACAATGATTTCGGACCCTCCCTCTGGCGCTAACTCACAGACCCTCAGCTATGTATGTAGATAACCACACTTGGAGTCCTGGCTGGGGCCACCCTGGAGTGTAGACTCTGCTCAGGGTCTTTCAAACACTGGCGAAAATCAATTCACACACTCACAAACGTCACACTGTCCCACTGCAGTGATCACAGCCATCAGGGCTCTCCACCTCCTGGCCGCCACCAAGCTCCCGAGCACCAGCCTCTGTCAGTGGTGGCCTCTCTCCAAGGTGCCCAGGGCGCCTCTGATTCGGGCTCCCTCTGACCCAAGTCAGATTCTAAAAAGTAGGAAGGATGGGGAGGAGGAAGAGGAAGTGAGGTACCAAAAGAAGTAATGGAAAGCCAGACACTGTGGCACATGTCTGTAATCCCAGTGACTTGGGAGGCTGAGGCAGGAGGATTGCACATTCGAGGCCAGCCTAGGAAACTTAGGGAGACCCTGTCTCAAAATAAAAATTTAAAAATGGCCGGGCGTGGAGGCGTGTGCTTGTAATCCCAGTATTTGGGAGGCTGAGACTGGAGGATCTGGGTTCACAGCCAGCCTCACCTACTTATTGAGGCCTCTGCAACTTAGTGAGACCCTGTTTCAAAATAAAGAACAAAAAATAGGGCTGGGGGTGTAGCTTGGAGGTAGAATGCCCCTGGGTTCAATCCCCAGTACCACAAAATAAAAAAAAAATTTAAAAATGTCTAGGGCTGCCAGGCGTGGTGGCACATGTTTGTAATCCCAGTACTTTGGGAGGCGGAGACCGGAGGATACGGGTTCGCGACCAACCTCAGTGTGCATGCGCGCGTGATCGATCGATCGATCGATCAATCTATCTCTCTCTCCTCTCTCCTCTCCTCTCTCTCTCTCTCTCTCTCTCTCTCTACCTAGCAAGGCCCTCTGCAACTTTGTGAGACCCGGTTTCAAAAATAAAGCATAAAAAAAAAATAGGGCCGGGGGCGTAGCACGGAGGTAGAACGCCCCTGCGTTCAATCCCCGGTACCGCAAAAAAAAAAAAAAAATGTCTAGGGCTGGGCATGGTGTCACACGCCTGTAATCCCAGTACTTGGGAGGCTGAGACAGGAGGATCATAGGTTGGAGGCCAGCCTCAGTAACTTAGCCAGAACCTCAGCAACTTAGCAAGACTCTGTTTTGAAATAAAAAAGGGCTGGGGGTGTAGCGCAGAGATAGAATGCCCCTGGTTTCAATCCCCAGTACCAAAAAATAAAATTAAAATTAAAAAATGGCTGGGGATATAGCTCTGAGGCAGAATGTTTATGGGTTCAATCCCCAGTAACACACACACACACACACACCCCAAAGAGATAACGGGGAAGGGGAAAATGAAGGGGTGCTTCTTAGAGTCTTCTCACACCCTAAGCCACTGAGTTTCCCTTCCAGGGCAGTAAACTGAGGGGTACAAGCTGGTGGCCTGGGCTCCTGCTACTGCTTACCAGATTCTCCCTCCCGCCCCTGCCCCTGCTCATGGGATCAACTTCTGTCTCCCCCAGGCTCTACCTGCAGCAGGGCGTTTGGAGCAGGGGCAGATCCCTGCAGATCCCTGCAGCCTGACCTTGCTCAGCCACTGGCTGTCTGAGACAGTCGACAGGGATGTGCTGTCACGAAGGGGCTGGACAGGTACCATAGGCCAGATTGGGTGAGCTGGGGCGGGGGGGGGGGGTGTCACTGTGCTTCTAGATAAGATGGGCTCAAGTGGCCCCCAGGGGAGCCAGGCTCCCACACATCGCCCCCTCCAGGGACTCATGTATTTCATTGTCACTCATTTCCTAGTTTTGAGTTTAGACCTAGGCACAGACCAAATAATTCCGTTATGACAAGCTGTCTCAACTGACCGGATTCCACTAGCAAACACCCAGTTGATCTTGGGCAGCTCCGCCCTTACCACCTCTGCGAGTCCTTGTGGTTCTGGGGACTCAGGGGGTTAGCCAAATACTAATGATAAAAATACTAACGACAGCCAAGGCCTGCCCCGACGATGCTCACTGTGCAGGGGACACTGATGTGCGCGCTTCCCGTGCGTCATCTCACAGAGCTTTGCATGGACAGGAAATTGAGGTCTCCAGGGGATAAGTCACCTGCCTCTACTGGCAGAGAGGAAGTCCAGGGCCCTGACCTAAGCCCCACCCCTCCAGTCCCCAAACTGAAGCTCACAGCCCATCACCAGGCACAGCTGCGTCTACACCCCTCACCTGGCACCTGAGGAAACCCCACAGCAGTGGTGTGAGAGGCCAGTGCTGAGGCCAGGTAGGCCACAGAGCCAGGGAGCAGGCCCCAGTCTGCTCCCCTAGTCCCATGAGGGAAACCCCAAAAGCCTGGTAGTGGAGATGGGTGGCCAGGGCCAAGCGGGAATGAAGGGGGCTGGGCCGCAGAGTCCAGCGAGGTGGCAGGTGGTTCTTGGGGCTGCAGGCCAGCTCTTCCTCCTGTCTGATATTCCAGGAAAACACTGACCCCAGGGTTCTCTTCTGGAATTTTGCCTGGAAGGCCCTTCACACTCCCTGATTGGTGCTTACAACATCCTGTAAAATTCCATTGTACCCTAAGTTTTCTCTCCCCATCCAAGGGGCCCTTGAGCCTTCAGGAAAGAGCTGAAGAGGCTCTTCATAGCCTTGGCCCAGCTAGGGCCTCCTAGTGTGCCTCCCAGTGTGCCCTGGGCAGGAAAGTAGCTCCTATCTCTGCTGTCCTGGGAAGAGGGGCTGCCTCCAGAGCCAGGCAGGCCTCCTGGGCTTATGTGCTAACTATGGGACCTCACCCACTAGACTTTGCGCTTGCACCTCCATATACTCCTCTATAAGGAAGGAATAATCACAGTGTGTGTAGCCTCTACAATGAAGCGAGCCATTCACACCGGGGCCTAGAACTGGGCTTGGCGAGCTGTAACTGCTGAAGGCTAGCTTTTACAAGCAGACCATAAGATGCTTCCATTCCAAGTCTATGGGCGTATTTGAGGGTTTACCGTATGCTCAGCCCTGGGGCCCCAACAAGGAACAAGCCCAGAAGAGACATCCAACGGACCACCACCAGCAGGGGGCTGTCCTGTTGGAGGTTGCTCCAACTCATATCACCCCAGGGTCTGGGCCTGGGCCAAGAGTCCCGTCCCCTCCCTGTACTGTCTGTGTGCAGCCCACTCCCCAGGAGAAGCTGGGCCTGGCCCACAATCAAATTAATAAAGGCTGGAGGACATAAAGGGTTTTGAGTGAAATATTTGTTGCGGGATGAAAGAAGAGATTGGGCCCAAGGCACACAAGACTTTCTCCCTGTAGTTAGGGTGGGGGTGGAGAAGGGGCTGCCTGGGGACACAGGGGAGCCTTGCAGAGCTGGTGGCCTGGGCTGGGGTCTGCCTGTGTGACACCCCTCTCCTGTCCCTCTCTCCTCGCAGGCCCAGTCCGGGCAGAAGCAACCCCGGTCGGCCTCTGCCTCTGCCTCCGCCTCCGCCCCCAGGACGAGTCTGGATGGGCCGGAGAGGAGCGGCTGGCCGGGCGGCCCTGGGCGTGGAGGTGGGCGTGTGCCCGCGCCCCACGTGGCCTGGAGGGCGGCAGCCGGGGCCGGCGGGGGCCTGCGCCGGGATGGGGCGGCCCTCTGGGCTCCGCGGCCCCGTCGCGCCTCCCGGGAGCGGGGTCGCCCCCGTGCGGGCGGAGCGGGCGGGCGCGAAGGGGTTAAGGCACCTGGGCCGCCGCCCCGGCCCCTCCCCCGCCGCCCGGAAGACGAGAGCCCCGCGGGGGCGCGGCCCGACTGCCACCGCCGAGTCCCCGGCCGGCGCGCAGAGCTGGACCCGCCGCCGCCGCGCCGCCGCGCCTCCGCCGGGCCGCCATGTCTCTGTGGTGAGTGGGGCCGTCCAGGGCGGGCGGGCGGGCGGGCGCCCCGGCTCTCCTCCTGCCGGGCGCAGTGGGGTCCGGGATGCGCGCCGCGCGTCGGGGCCGGCCTCAGTTTCCCCGGCAGCCAGGCCCGCGCGGCGGTGCGGGAGATGCCGGGTCCTGCGCGGCGCCCGAGGGGCAGGTGGGCGGCGGGGACCCCGGGCGCGCTCGGCCCAGTCCCGAGGCCCCGAGGCCGCCGCGCGGCCCGCAGCCGGCACTCGAGGTCTCTCCGGCCGCTGGGTCCATCTGCATGTGGGCCGGGTCGAGACCCCCGAGGGCCGCCTGCGCCCGGGCGCCCCCACTCCGCGCTCTCCCCGGCCTCGCCTCCCGCCACAGCCTGGCCCCCGGCCTGCCGCCTCGACCCTCGCCTTCCCTCCCTCCCCTCCCGGCCCTTCTCTTACAAGCCGAGGCCGGTGTAGGTGGAGCGCGCAGGGACGAGGGGCCCTGCCGCGTCCCCCGAGAGCTCCCCAGGACTCCCGAACTGGGGTGCGGGGCTTCTCTGGAATCCCCAGGGCTGGGAGAATGCATCCAGAGTACTCTACTCTGACCCCGTGAAGGGTCCGGCCCTGGGTCGTGTCCCCGAGTCCAGCGCTTTGCGGTGACCCCTCTTCCTCCAGTTCGGTGCCCTGGAAACCTTGGGGCCCCATGTGGAAAACTGGCAGTATGGGCTCAGCGTTCATTCACTCTGGGTGCCTGGACCTGCAGCCCAGGCGTCTCTTCCAGCCCGTGATGGCCACCCTGCCGACATGCATTTATTTCCCCCAGGTCTCCACAGGGGAGACTGGGCAGGCCTGGCACTCCCCGCCCCCAGTGTTGGTCCTGGGGAGCGGGGCCCAAGCCCCAGGCCTTAGGTAGGGCTCCTCCTGGTGATGAGCTCTAATTTCTGCTTGCGAATGGAGTGAGGTGAGGTTAGCTGGGCAGGGAAGGTCCCTGCAGAGCCGGGGCTCTGGTCTTGATCCTCCTGGCTCAGCCTCCCAAGCGCTAGGCTTGCAGGCGGGCCAGAGCTGGGACTCATGTGTTCCCCTCCCAGGCAAAGGAGCCAGGAACTCATTGCTTCCCATGGGAAGTTAAGGGGTCGGGGCATCCGGCCTGCGGGGGGGGGGGGCCCACTCAGCTCTCCAGCCTCTTGTCAGCCATAAGGGCTGCTCTTTTCTGTGGGGTTGGTGGCAGGCACCTGCTCCCCAGAGTGCTCCACAGTGTGATTGGGCTCCCAGGCTGCAGAGAGGGTGCCATCTCTACCCCTCCCGGTGACTCTGGTCACATAGTGATACCACGGCTGCTCCTGGGGCCACATCATGAAATGAAAGCCAGTGGGCAGGGGGCAGGGCAAAGACTGTCCACCATGGTCCTCCAGGTAAGATGACAGCATTTCCCTGAGCGTGTGCTCCCTTCGTGCCTGGCACTTCATATAGCATTCCTATCCTGTCCCATTTGGGGAAAGGAAACATTTGGCTTGGAGAGGTGAATTACCACTCGAAGTCACTCAGCTAGCAGGTGGCAGGGCCAGGGTTGGAACCCCAGTAGCCCTACTCCCCAGTGCTTCTTGAGTCGGGGGGTCATCGTGGGAGAGCGCTGGAGTTCTCTGGGCCCATCTGGGGCTGCCAGGAGCATTTGGGCTCATGTTTTCCTCCCTCCTCTGCCGTTTCCCTAGGAAGAAAACCCTGTACAAGAGCGTATGCCTGGCCCTGGCCCTCCTCGTGGCCGTGACGGTATTCCAGCGCAGTCTGACTCCGGGTCAGTTTCTGCAGGAGCCCCCGCCGCCCACGCTGGGGCCAGCGAAGACCCAGAAGCTGAGTGGACACCCGTTGAACTCCAATAGCTTCTGGAAGAGCCCCAAGGATGTGGAAGCCCCCACACCCATGGCCTCTCAGGGGCCCCAAGTCTGGGACGTGACCACCACTAACTGCTCAGCCAACGTCAACCTGACCCTTCAGCCCTGGTTCCAGGGCCTGGAGCCACACTTCCGGCAGTTTCTGTCCTATCGCCACTGCCGGTACTTCCCTATGCTGCTAAACCACCCCGAGAAGTGTGGGGGCGACGTCTACCTGCTGGTGGTGGTCAAGTCGGTCATCACGCAGCACGACCGCCGCGAGGCCATCCGCCAGACCTGGGGCCGCGAGTGGGAGTCGGCAGGCGGGGGCCGGGGCTCCGTGCGCACCCTCTTCCTGCTGGGCACGGCCTCCAAGCAGGAGGAGCGGGCCCACTACCAACAGCTGCTGGCCTATGAGGACCGCCTCTACGGCGACATCCTGCAGTGGGACTTTCTCGACAGCTTCTTCAACCTGACCCTCAAGGAGATCCACTTCCTCAAGTGGATGGACATCTACTGCCCCAACGTCCCCTTCATCTTCAAGGGTGATGATGATGTCTTCGTTAACCCCACCAACCTGCTGGAGTTTCTGGCTGACCGGCAGCCACAGGAAGACCTGTTTGTGGGCGATGTCTTGCAGCGCGCAAAGCCCATCCGCAGGAAGGATAACAAGTACTACATCCCCACCGTCCTGTACAGCAAGGCCAACTACCCTCCCTATGCGGGCGGCGGGGGCTTCCTCATGGCTGGCAGGCTGGCCCGGCGCCTGCGCCATGCCTGTGACACCCTGGAACTCTACCCCATCGATGACGTCTTCCTGGGCATGTGCCTGGAGGTGCTGGGCGTGCAGCCCACAGCCCACAAGGGCTTCAAGACCTTTGGCATCTCTCAGAACCGCAGCAGCCGCATGAACAAGGAGCCCTGTTTTTTCCGCTCCATGCTGGTGGTGCACAAGCTGCTGCCAGCCGATCTGCTGGCCATGTGGGGGCTAGTGCACAGCAACCTCACCTGTTCCCGAAAGCTCCAGGTGCTCTGACGCTGACGCCGGGCCACCAGGGCAGGTGCTCTCGAGACCCCAGAGTACTGTTGCTGGAACTGCAGTGCCCGGGCATAGCCTTTGGTCCCCTGCTGGAGGTGAAGGGTTTGGGCCTTCCGTGCCCCTGGGTGTGGTAGGGTACAGGGAACTAGAGAGGAGCTTCCAGAAATTCCCAGAAAGCGAGGCCTGGGAATGCTGGAGCTGCCCAGACTGGAGGTCATCTGAGGAGCTGGGACCTTCCTAGCCTGGGTCTGTGGCCTGGAGCCTATGACTTGGCGAGAGGCCCTGGTGGCCGCGGAAGGAGCCCTGTGCTCAGGTGCCTGGACTGGGCCTAGCCCCACTGGGTCTGTGGCTGCCTCTTGTCTTCACAGGGAGGTCCCTGTGGAATGCCTCAGTCTCCCCGAGGGCCAGGCAGCCCTTGCAGGAGAAGCTCACGGGTGCCCCACAGTCCACACCCGGGGTCTTCCATCCCAGGCTCAGGCCTGCCTGGAGTCTCCACCTCTGCCCAGGGGGGCTTCCCTCCTGGCTGCAGCCACTCAGACCAGAAGTGTGATCAGCTACTCTGACTACCTCAGCGCTCTTCCAGACCTCCACAGGGCGGAAGAGCGGCGCTCCTGGTCCCCCCACCACCAGCCTGAGCCCAGATCCCTCCCACAGCCCCACTGAGGCCGACTCCCTGGCTAGAAACTTGCCAGTTTGATCCTGGAAGTGGACGTTCCTGTATTACTGTGAAGTTTTATTTATGAAGAATTTGGAGGGAGAAGGCTCCCGGCCTCAGGAGGTGGTAGACTCTCCTCCCTTCCCTGCCCTGTCCCTCAGCCACCCCCACCCCAACCCAGCACCCCCCACTCACACCCCTACTTCTCCGGGGCCTGAGCAGACCAGCATGTGCCCCGTGAAGGGCTGGGTCAGAGGCCCGTGGGGTGAGCGCACCTCCTACCTCAGGGCGGAATCTCCTGGGAAAAATGGAGGGATGGGCTCTATTTTCTCAATAAAACAGGACTGGTTTTTTTCTGGTGTGAAATTTCTGTTGCCAGCTCCATCAGAGAGCCTGTCTGGGGACAAGGCTGCCACAGATTTCTGAGAAACTGGTTCTGTGTTGGTCCTGGCTGGTGGGTGCACAAGGACCCCTAGAAGGGCCTTAGAGGGAGGAGGTGAGCATGGGGATTCAAGTCGGGGTGCCGCAAGAAAGAGGCCTGTGTGATGTGGCACCCAGCTCTGCGGGTGTTGGGGAGCTTGGGTTGGCTTAAGACCAGTTTTGGTGGGTGGGATTAGGTGGGTGGGTGCAGAGGCTGGTGGGCTCCCCCTGGTCCCTTCTAGTCTCCTGGAAGCTTTGAAACAGGCTCAGTGGGGTCCAGGGCTGGGAGTTGGGGTGACTGCCCTGTTTGGTGACCTCGCTTACCTCCAGGGTAGAGAGGGCTGCTACCCCCAGCAGAGGCTGGCAGTAATGCACAAGCCAACAGCTCCTGGGGCATCCCAGCTCAGGGGCATCCCACAGGGGCCAGACTAACATCCACTGCGGCCCAGCCGCCCAGTCCAAGCCCCCTGAAGGAAAACAGGGCGAGGCAGCCGCTCTTCATGTCATCTCCCCCACCCCCACCCCCCCGCCTCCCGTTGGCACTCGTCCTAAAAAGTTAATGAGAATTTTGAGATTGCAACAGCAGAGCCTTAAACCAAGTGCAAAACCTGTTGTTTGAGAAGCCAGGCCCTGCTGCAGAAGGCGGCCGTGGCTGAGGGGAGGGATTGCAACCTCTTCCCAGTCCGGGGAGGGACACCTGCACACAGGTGGAAGGCCCTGGGCCCTGCATGCAGCTGCCTGAAAGGATCAAGCAGGGGGACCTAATGGGAGGTGGGGGGTGTTCTAAAGCTGGGGAGCCAGGCAGGGCAGATTCTTGGGCTTCCTGGACTCAGGAAAGTGTCTAGACAACCCTGAGAGCAGAGAGCATCTGGGAGTGGGTGGGCTGAGGGGGGGGTGAGCCCCTCCCCCGCTTCCCAGGCTGCTGTGCACTCTAGCTCCCCAGGGACTGGGAGCTCGGAGGGTGGCTTTCCCCATCGTGGGTCCTGATGACACTATGGCCACCTCACACGTCAGCCACACTAGTGCTCAGCCTCCGCTGAGGAGCCTCACTCAGGACTCCGTTTCATAGCTTGGGCCCAGACCTGGGAGGGCGTGGGAAGCTGGCATTAGAGGGTGGTATTACAGCCCCCGCAGCACAGCAGGGGGCAGGCACCAGCCCTGGCCTGCGGTGCACCTGTATCAAAGGAGTGGACATTTGCCTGTTGTCAAAGAAAGAGACAGTTCAGGCTGGGGTGCATGCAAAAGCCCAGAAGTACAAAAAACAGGGAGCTGGGGAGGAGCAGCCTGGGCACTGGCGGGAAGGGTGGGCTTGCTGGAAGTTAGGGTACTTTCTGCAGGCGCCAAAGAACCATCATAGCTTTCTGAGCAGATCAGACAGGAACCTAAGAAATATGTCCTCACCTCCAGTTCCCCTATCTGGGGCATGAGGAGGCAGCCAGAACCAGGCCTGATGGGCCAGGCAGGATGCACATACAGGTCAGGAAGGGAACGTGGCCCCAAGGCCTCCCCCACTGACCCTATAGCAGGAAAGGAGCTCCACAAAGAAGAGGCTGGGACCTGGGACTGAGGTAGGATAGAAGAAGTAAAAAGAGGTAGGAGACATAAAGGAAGCACAGGAAATATCCTTTAAATTAGGTTCTGCATACCTTTCCAGACCTGTCACTCCCTAAGCCGGTCACTTCCAAGTTTCTGAAAAATCTGTAAATCTACCTGGTGTGCTGTTAATTAGCCCACTAATAAATAAGCAAAGAGAGATATGATATTTTGAGAGCCCTGTAATTTAGGGAACTTTCCAGCATTATCTATAGCTCAGATGATGGGAACCATACCAGCCTAGGAACCCTAGGAATGACCAGACCACCATAAACCATTGATTCCTGAGGTCATCCTCACTTACCTAACCCTACCCCTAGTTTCCTTTAAAAGAAGAGCCAGGAACCTAAAAAGGCGTCTCTCACCCTAGGGGTGGCCCACATTCTCCCTCAAATGTGTAGTCTTCACTTCCCTAAATAAATCTCCCTGCTTCTACTTACACGCGCTACAAAATTCTTTTCCATCACGTGTCAAGGACCTTGCTCGTCCTGGATCGACACGCCCCCCCCAAGTCCTCAGGACCCCTTTTCAGAGCTATCTCTTCTCTCATGACAGAAAGAGGATTGCCAGGGACCAGCCACCTGGGGCCAGCCTGTCCAGAACGCGCCAGCCCAGATGCCACCCCAGCTGGTGCAGCTTTCAGCTCCGGCCACTCCACTCTGCTGGCCCTGGCCCTCTCTGTCTGCCTAGGAGAGCAACCTGAGTCCCCAGCCGCCTCCATCCTGGCCGCCTCTGAAGACAGCCTTGGCTTTTCTGAGGTCCTTAGCTGATCGTTTTGGGAAACACAATGGTCAGTCTGAAAGATTCAGGTATTTATAGTCTTGCTTCCTGGTAGAGAGTCGTAACCCATCCTAAGGGTTGCGCCAGACACCCCTATAACAAAAGACAGGTTAACAAGAGGAGAGTGTTACAAATTTATTGAATCAAAGCTTTATGTAACACAGGCACATTGAGAAATGAAGACCCAGAAGCCCAGGGAAGACTACTTTTATGATCAAATGGTCTCACCTAGTGATAACAGACAGGGGAGACCTGGCAAGGCCTGTCTGCTCAGATTCTTCTGGGCCTCTCTGTGTGGCATTCCTTCCCCCAGGGACAGGGCAGGACCCTCTGGAACAAGGATCTTCCAGGGAGAAGGGAGAGAGGGATCTTTTTTTTTTTTGTAGTACCGGGGATTGAACCCAGGGGCGTTTTACCTCCGAGCTACACCCCCAGCCCTATTTTTTATTCTTTATTTTGAAACCGGGTCTCACGAAGTTGCAGAGGGCCTCACTAAGTAGCTGAGGCTAGCCACGAACCCGGATCCTCCGGTCTCAGCCTCCCAAGTACTGGGATTACAAGCGTGCACCACCACGCCCGGCTCTTTATATTTGATTTTGAAACGGGGTCTTGATAAGTGGCTGAGGGCCTCGCTAAGTTGCTGAGGCTGGCCTCAAACCTGTGATCCTCCCGTCTCGGCCTCCCAAGTACTGGGATTACAGGAGTGTGCCACCGTGCCCAGCTTAACAATAGCCATTTTATGGATCATATTTGATATGCCTTGTACAGAGGTTAAGTATTTAGCATGTAAAATCAACATGACTTTAGCTTAGGGCACAAATATAGTTACATTTTGATTGTTCCTCTCTGATTATTCTACTCCCTCACATACCCTTTTTTTTTTTTTTTTTTTTTTTTTT
>PVJS01038149.1:0-19558 GCA_004027185.1 Glis glis
TATATGATGGAGTGTTGGACCTATGGCTTCTTCTAATAATTTCACAGTCTCTGGTCTAACTTCCAAGTCTTTGATCCATCTCGAGTTGACTCTTATGCAGGGTGAGAGGTAAGGATCCAGCTCCATTTTCTACAGGTAGATAACCAGTTTTCCCAGCACCATTTGTTGAAAAGACTGTCCTTTCTCCAATGTATGTGTTTGGAACCTTTGTTGAAAATCAATTGGCTATAAGTTTGTGGACTTGTTTCTGTATCTTCTATTCTGTTCCATTGGTCTATGTGTCTGTTTTTGTGACTCCAATGACAACGGAGAACCCTCAGTAGTGCAAGGGAAGGGGTACAAGGGAAGGGGAAGGGCAAGAAAGAAGTGAATCTATGGAATTACTATCATAAACAATGTGTATATATGAGATTATACCAACATCATTCTCAGTGCTACATGTGGGGGGTAGGCGGGGGGGAGGGACACCAAGAGCTGTGTGCATGTATGTTAACACCAAACTGATACTCATTGTGATGTGAGACTACAATGCACCAATAAAAACATATTAAAAAAATAAAGTGTTCTGCCTCTTTTTGAGCTTTTCATTTATATATAGGTTGAGGATCCCTTATCCCAAATGCTCAGTACCAGAAGTGTTTCATATGTTAAAAAAATGTGCTTTTATTGGTGCATTATAGTCTCACAGCATGATGGAGATCATGTTGACAGTGACATACATGCACACAGCATTTGGGGTCCCCCCCCGCCTCCCCATTTCCCCCTTCCCAATACAGAGTCCTGAGATTGACATTGGTATATTCACAGGTGTACACATAGTCGATGGTAGAATTTCCATTCATGAACCTCAGTCTCCCCCTCCCCTTCCCCTAGACCCCCTCCCTGGCTCCACTGAGGCTTCTCCTCCATTGTCTGGAGTCCCTCTGGTATCCCTATATTCCATAGCTTATGCATATTAGAGAAAACATATGTCCCTTCTCTTTCTGTGACTGGCTGATCTCAATGTTCTCCAGGTCCTTCCATTTTCTTGCAAACAACATAATTTTGTTCTTCTTTATTGCTGAGTAGAATCCTATTGTGTGGATATCCCATAGTTTTGTAATCCATTCATCTATGATGGACACCTAGGTTGGTTCCATAGTTTGGCTATTGTGAATTGTGCTGGTGTGAACATGGGTGTGCATATATTACTGTAGTTCTCTGGTTTCAGTCCCTTTGGAAAGACACCTAGGAGTGGTATCGCCGGATCATATGGTGGATCCATTCCCAGCTTTCTGAGGAATCTCCACACTGATGTCCATAGCGGCTGCACTAGTTTGCACTCCTAAGCATATGAGCCGCCACGTCGTGCGGCGCTGAGGAACTGCAGCTCTGGCTTCTGTGGCATTCCGTGGCTCGGCCTCACGGGGAGGATAGAGCTTCGAGAAGCGAGGTCTCCCCAGCGGGACCGGGAGGAGCTCCTGGCCAGCGCGGGGCGGATCAACCGCTCCCCCACCTTGATGGAGTGAAGTATCGCCTCCGCCGAGCTGCTGTTCTTACATTTCTTGGAGGAACACTACAGAAACATCCTTGTACAACTGGACACTGCATCTAGACAGTAGGAATGAAAGTCCAAGACGTCGAGTCCTGCGTGGCTCTGCCCCAGCAGGAAAGTCCCAGGAGAGGCATCCCCACTTCACTCTAAGGGATGAGAAAGTTCCACTTTTCTAGGAATCACCACTTCTGTTTCTCATTTTTTAACATCAAAAACCAACCATTTTTTTTTTCTCTTTGACTTCCTGAGAAGGAAAGAACAATTCTGCAGAGGCATGCGAGCCGAATGCTGGCCTCCATCCTTCCCCAGGCTGGCTTCAGGTTTCCTCAACAATGTCTTCTTTTTGTGCTATTGGGGAGTGAACCCAGGGGCATTCTACCTCCGAGCTCTACCCCCAGCCTTATTTTTTATTCTTTCTTTATTTTTTTGTGGTACCGGGGATTGAACGCAGGGGCGTTCTACCTCCGCGCTACACCCCCGGCCCTATTTTTTATACTTTTATTTTGAAACCGGGTCTCACAAAGTTGTGGAGGGCCTCACTAAGTAGAGAGAGAGAGAGAGAGAGAGAGAGCTGAGGCTGGCTGCGAACCCGGATCCTCTGGTCTCCGCCTCCCAAAGTACTGGGATTACAAGCATGCGCCACCACACCCGGCTTTATTCTTTATTTTGAAACAGGGTCTCACTAAGTTGTGGAGGGCCTCATTAAGCAGCTGAGACTGGCCACGAACCTGCAATCCTCTGGTCTCAGCCTCCCGAGTACTGGGATTACAAGCGTGCGCCACCACGCCCAGCTAACAATGTCTTCTTACTATTGATATTTTATTATTTTATGGTGGATGCTTTTGTCGTGTTGCTTGAAGTTCTTTGTGGGATTTGGTTGGGGGATGTGATACTGAAAGAGGAACAGGCTTTGTTCTTTATTTGGGAGATACTTGGGAAGCCGTATTTCTTGTATGAAAGGAATTTATTTTCTTTTTTTCGGTCAGGCTTTCCTTCTATTCTCTTAGGTAGTGTTACTGGGGGCCTGTGAATTAAACTGACAAAAGACAGAATAGCGAGAGAAAGGATTTTTGTTTACGTACAAAGTAGGAGTGGAAAGAAAAATGTGATTCAAGGATGTGGTTAGATGGGGGCTTATGCATCTCTCTCTCTCTCTCTCTCTCTCTCTTTGTAGTACTGGGGATTGAACCCAGGGTACTCTACCACTGAGCTACATCCCCAGCACTTTTTAATTTTTTATTTCAAAACAGTATCACTAGCCAGGTGGTGTGGTGCACACTTGTAATCCCAGTAGTTGGGAGGCGGAGACCAGAGGATCCGGGTTCGCAGCCAGCCTCAGCTACTTAGTGAGACCCTGTTTCAAAATAAAGAATAAAAATATAGGACTAGGGGTGTAGCTCAGTGGTAGAATGCCCCTGGGTTCCATCCCCAGTACTGAAAAAAAAACCCCTCAAAAACAAAACAGTATCACTAAGTTGCTAAGGGCCTTTGCTAAGTTGCTGAGGCTAGCCTCTAACTTTTAGTCCTCTTGCCTCAGCCTCCCAAGTACTGGGATTACAGGTGTGTGCCACTGTGCCCAGCCTATACCATCGTAACAGGAGAAGGGTAGGGGGAGAATGGTACTTATAGGAAAACAGGTAATTTTTAGGAAAGAAAAATGGGTCCTTAGGAGACTGTATGGGAAATACGATGGTTTTGTGACAGCGTCTGGTTAGCTGATTTTTACCTGGTGTTGGCTTCTCATTTCTGGTTAGAAGAGTAACTCTTCTCTGGTTGTGAAACTCTTCGGGTAGGGATTTATAATAATTGGATTTTTTGGAGGCTCTGCTTTCAGCGGGCAGGAAATTTCAGAAAAAAGAAACCACCTCTGTCAAGTCTGGACCTCCCCCTCTCCCATTTTCCAAGAACACAATTCTCATGAAAGTTAATCTGGGAAGACATTTGACCTGCAAAGTGTGTCTGTGGGTCCGAGTGGGCTCCGGGTTTAGTCAAGTCTGATGACCCTCGTCCGAGCCAGCAGTGTGTCAGTCCCCGAACCCAGTCCCCACGGTGGACCCTTGGGTTTCCGCGTGCCTTGGCCACTCTAGTCCAACTCATCACCCGGACTTTCAGGATTATGGTATTCCCTGACATCTCATTTCCTGTTGTTTTTCTTTAAAGTTGTAAATGCATTCTCTCTTCTGACTTGAAATGACAAATCTGTGCTCATTTTGTGTCAATTGACCCTTCTTTCGAGTAAAAACGAATACTACTAGCACTAGTTCTACCAGAAAAGAGGGACCATTCTTTGGGGGGAGGGGTACTAGAGATTGAACCCAGAGGCATTCTACCTCCAAGCTACTCCCCCAGCCCGATTTTATTTCTTTATTTGGAAACAGGGTCTCACTAGGGTTCTGAGGGTCTTGCTAAATTGCCAAGGCTGACTTTGAACTTGCGATCCTCCTGTCTCAGCCTCCCAAGTACTGGGATTACAAGCATGTGCCACCATGCCCAGCTAAGAGGGACTGTTTTTACTCAAGAAGGAATATCAGAAGGAGAATCCTTCCTGGGGAGGAGAGGGATGGGGAGAGGGAGGGGAGGGCATGGGGAGGTCTGGGGAGTGAAATTGAACAAATAAGTTATATGCTTATGTCGATGTGCTTCAATGAAACCCACTGCTCTGTATAATTAATATGCAACACTAAAAAATAGGAGTCTTCCCACTTTGACTTTTCCCTAAATTTTTGCTGACATTTTAGCTAAGGTGAATCGCTCAATGTTCTTAAAGTTTGTACTACTTTGTTATTTTGTGTCTATCTATTATGTACCATCTAAATATATTTAGCATAGCATACGATACATCTTATGGTATCTGAGTTAGTCGTGTAAATGTAGGACCAACTTATGACCTGGAGGTAGGGGAGATGCAATGGTTAACAACTTCAGGTTCCCCAGTCCAAGTCAGAGTCAAATCATTTTCTTACTGGTCAATGCTGAGCAGTTCGGAGGGAAGCCAGGACCGCTCGGGGAGGCAGGAGCAAGGTGCATCTGAAGATTGCCCAGGAGTGGGGTAACAATCTCAAGTCCAATCTTTGTGTTTTCAGAAGTTTATGTGAGCCAGGCGTGGTGGCACATGCTTGTAATCCCAGTACTTGGAAGGCTGAGACAGGAGGATTAGAGGTTCGTGGCCAGCCTCAGCTACTTAGTGAGGCCCTCTGCAACTTAGTGAGACCCTGTTTCAAAATGAAGAATGAAAAACAGGGCTGGGGGTATAGCTCAGAGGTAGAATGCCCCTGGGTTCCATCCCCAATACTGCCAAAAAAAAAAAAAAAAAAGAAACGTATGTGAGCCTAGATTAACCTTTCGAATGTTAAAGTTGTCTTTAATATCAGTAAAAGTAGGAAAACATGAAAGAAGGAAGCAAAATGATTTATCTGAAAGCGGCACCTCGGGAAGTATCTGAAGATACTGGGCAGTTTAAGATTCACTGTTATTTCATTTAAGTGATTTCAAGATGTGGTCTACATCATTAGTTTTCTATTAGTATTTTTTATGATGGTTATCTGCTTGAGAAAGCACTGCTATTAAATGAACGCTCTACAACATGAAGGGTAATTGGTTTGTTGTAGCTTTTGATGTTTCTAGAGAGACTAATTTTGGCAAAACTATTCTTTTACTTCTATGGCTTGAAAGATAGAGAAAACTGGTGGGTACGAATCTATCTTGAGTCTAAGCCTCATTTTTTTTTGTTGTTACTGTGAAAAAAAGAGATTTGATTCAAATACTTGGCTTTCTCAAATACTGTTTGTTGATCAGTTGCTGTTACAAATGCTGTGAATGGACATTACCCAGAGTTGAGGGATTTTTCATGAAGATTGAACAAAGACAAGGTCTCAACAGTCAAGGAGCCAGTAGCTGCATTGACTACTGTCTGCCACTAGATGTCCCTGCAGAGACACGTCTACTCTAAGGGAGGGGTGGTCTGCTGCTCTCAGTCTTTTTCCTTACCCTGAAGTTCTCAGGAGACACATTCCCTGCCTATCTGGAGGATCAATTCCAGAGGACTCAATGGGATTTGAACTTACCAAAGAGCGAGTAGATTAGGCTCAGGTGTTGGCCCAAATATAAAGACCTCTTAACCCCTCAACCCAGCCAAGATCAGAAGCCCTGCAGACATAGTCAGACTTCTAGAGGACTTGAAGCATGCTACAAGGAGGTGTGGCTTGGGTTACAATTAGGTCAATCAACATGAAAGATAATTAAAAATTATATTTGAGTCTGGTGCAGTGGTGCCTACCTGTCATCCCCATACTTGGGAGGCTGAGATGGGCGGATGGCAGGTTCGAGGCCAGCCTCAGCAATTTCGAGACCCTCAGCAACTGAGTGAGACCCTGTTTAAAAATTAAAAAAATAAAAATAAAAAAGGCTAGGGGTGTAGCTCAGAGGTAGAAGGCCCCTGGGTTAAATCCCCAGTACCAAAAAAAATACACAGATAATAAGATATACTTATATTCGTATTTTGGATATAAAAGTGTCTCTGTTCTGGAAATTAAGGAAAATTTCAATTATAGACTCATACAGATAGTATTGATCTCACCAGATATTTGAAGGTAAGGCCATTTTTTGGTAGTTATATATATATATATATATATATATATATATATATATATATATTTTTTTTTTTTTTTGTGGTACCGGGGATGGAACCAGGTACCATCATCACCCAGAGAGCTGGGGCTGGCCGTGGTAGTTATATTTATATCCTCTGTAGGATGGTGTCAGGTACTCATAGAGATCTCAATTCATGTAGTATAGATTTACTGCAGGGAAAAAAACCCAGCCATTTTAAGTGTCAAATTAGAGGACAGATCCAGGACTGACGAGTAAAAGTTACGAGGAGGTAGATTTTAGCTGAACATAGGATAAGATTGTGCCAGGCCTAATATGGTTATACTTTTTTTGATGTAGATTATTATTAAAGAATTTTCTTCTAGCTTGGTGTGGTGGCGCACGCTTGTAATCCCAGTACTTGGGAGGCTGAGACTGGAGGATCTGGGTTCGCGGCCAGCCTCAGCCACTTAGTGAGGCCCTCCGCAACTTAGTGAGACCCTGTTTCAAAATCAAGAATAAAAAACAGGGCTGGGGGTATAGCTCGGAGGTAGAATGCCCCTGGGTTCAATCCCCAGTACTGCAAAAAAAAAAAACTCTCTCTCTCTCTCTCTCTCTCTCTACTTAGTGAGGCCCTCCGCAACTTCGTGAGACCCAGTTTCAAAATAAAGTATAAAAAAATAGGGCCGGGGGTGTAGCGTGGAGGTAGAACGCCCCTGCGTTCAAACCCCAGTACCACACACAAAAAAAGACTTTTCTTCTTACCCCCTTGTGTTTGTATTTCCCATCCTCATTGGTGGCAGGCTTGCCATGTGACTTGTTCTGGCCAATGACACATGAGTGGAAAAGCCAGCTCCTAGATTTCTGTGTCTTCTTTTTCCTCATCAGTGTGTCTGACACTGTTTCAGAGAGAAGCTACTCCTTAGGTCTAGGTCCTAGAGTCAAGGTGGTCTGCAGTGTAGCCTCAGGTGGCCCATCGAAGTTGAAATTCATTGTAAGCAAGAAAGAAGTGAAGAGAGAGAGAGAGAGAGAGAGAGAGAGAGAGAGAGAGAAATAGTATGGTGTTATGGTTAGATATAGAATGTCCCCTGAAGAGCTCTTGTTTTAATGTTTAGAACTGATATATTTAAGTCATGAGGACTCAAATCTCATCAGTGGATAAATCCTTTGTGATGGATTTACTGGGTGGTCACCTAGGCCCGTGGGGTGTGGCTGGAGAAGGTGGGTCCCTGGGGATTTGCTTTAGGGACTGTGCTTGTGTCTTTGAATCCCCTTGCTTGTTGTCTCTCTCTGCTTCTGGCCTCCATGATGTGAGAGCAGAGCCTTTGTTCTCTCCTTCTCTCTGTTTCCCACCACCATGCCCTGAGCTCCACAGACCCTGGCTTGACATGGACTAACACTGTGAGCAAACAGATCTTCCTTCCTCTAAATTGTGTGGTCAGTCATTTTTGGATTATAGCAGTTGAGAATGTTGACGGAGACATCTGGTAAGCCCCTGAATTTTTGAGTTTGTTATTGCAGCATCACCTCGTATATACTAACTGGTAATTTTTCCCCTGAGGCCAAAGGGGAGACTTGCTAGTTTCTTGTGGAGGAAGTTCTATTTAGGATTATAGTTTGGGTTAGCGTTATTCAAATTCTGAGTCCATGAGAATCATTCATAAGCTCTTTGATCCCTTCTCTCTGGAACTGTGATGGAGAGAATTCTCAGAGATGTCCACTGAGGATTCTCCGTATGGAACTAAACACTTAGGGTCACAGAACTAACGCTGCCACACTTGGTACCAGACAGTCCCCACAGAAGGAGCCCTGACTTGTTGGCAGGGTGGCAGCGGGTACTCCACTGTGTGAGAATCTGTATATCAGTCAAGATAGCAGCCTCCAGAGCTGCTTTCTCTCCAGTTGACCCCTCAGGTATGAGAAGATGAGATCCGCACTGGGTGGGTGTGGGACTCCACCTCGGTTTAAACATCTCATGCCCAATAGTTGCCAGTGTTCTTTGGAACAATTCTGTAGGTGTGACTTTCAGAGCTTCTGTAGGGAAATGACCAGTCACAAGAGTCATCAGGGGATAGGTATTCATTCTCCCAGCCAGATGCAGTCTAACTAAATATCATTTTTATCAGAAGCAAAGTTGCCTTGCAAAATAGGCCTTTATTAGGTTACCAAGGGACCCTAGCTAGCAAGTTAATAAGAAGTCACATTCTTAGGTGGAAAGCAAAAAGGTATTGCTACCTCCTTGCCCTCAGACACGTATGGAACTCTGCACCAACCAATCACATATTTAGATTCTATTCATCTTGATTTCTGAGGTTTCCATCTTAGCCTTGGAAGACTCAGTACTATTGGGATAGAGTGCATTTATTTGTTGTGGTTTATTTTATATAATTTTATTGGTGCATTGTAATTATGCATCATAGTGAGGCTCAGAGTGATAGAAACATACAAGCACACAGCACTTGGTGTGCTCCCCCGGACCCCACTCTGTTCCTTCTACCGCCCCCCCCAACATGCCTGTTATTGAGATTGGTGTTGATAACTTCATGTATGTACATGACATTATTATTGTTTCCATCATCAAGTCTCCTCCCCCCTCCTTCCCTTAGTACCCTTCCAATAATTTACTGGAATCTCTCCTTATTTATCTAAAGTCTCTTTTGTCTCCCAATTTCTCTCTAGCTTCCACATGTGAGAGACATCATACAACCCTTTGCTTTCTGAGACTGGCTGATCTCGCTTAGCATAATATTCTCTAGTTCCATCCATTTTCTTGAAAATGACATAATTTTGTTCTTCTTTACAGTCGAATAGAATTCCACTGTGTGAATATACCACAGTCTTGTTCTGTTGATAGACACCAAAGCTGGTTCCATAATTTAGCTGTTGTGAGGTGTGCTGCTATAAACATGGATCTGCATGTATCACTATAATACTCTGACTTAATCACTTTGGAAAGATCCCCAGGAGTGGTATAGCAGGGTCATATGGTGGCTCCATTCCCAGTCTTTTGTGAAACCTCCACACTGGTCTCCATAGTGGTTGTACTAATTTGCAATCCCACCAGCAGTGTATAAGGGTTCCTATTCCCATGTATCTTCATCAGCATTTATTATTGCTTGTATTTTGTATGATTGACATTCTGTCTGAAGTTAGATGAAATCTTAGCGTACTTTTGATTTGCATTTCCCTTATTGCTGATGATGTCGACCATTTTTTCATATATTTACTAATTTCTTTTAGATCCACCAACTCTACTCATCATCTACTTTCAGTTAACTAAAAAAACCTATTGTAAAAATATATGGTAAGGAGCTAACAAGGCAGGAAATGTTAGGTATTGCCAGATTGTGGATCTTTCTCCATTAACACCAGAGATAGCAACTTTTATGCAACTAGAATGAGCGGAGGTGGATATATTTGAGCAAAAGTATCTCAAGATGCTGTTTCCAGATAGTGACAGGGTTATGATGATATTTGACATTCCCCATATAACTTGCCTGCTTTTTGTGGAAATGTTGGATACACACATATTGGTTTGTATTTAACCTACTCACATGAAGTCATATTTCAAACACATTTTCTTTCAGTGGTTTTCTTCTATGAAATAAAACAAAGAAAGATACAATACATCATGCAGCTGAAACTAATCATTCAACTACGGTCTGCCTAACAGCCAGTTAGTGATTTATCTGCAGTTTAGCAACTTTTGGAAAGGGCGTATCAACCTAAAGTCTATTTAGCTGATATCTGTTGTTTTTGTTAAGGGCTGGTAGCAGTTCTAATTTATCTTGTAGAACCCAGTAAAGATGGCAAATCATGCTGAAGTTTATTCTCTTGATTGACAATGAATTTTTAAAAATAAAAAAATCCAGCAATTCCACTTCGAGGTATCTACCCAAAATAATGGAAACCAAATTACCAGAGTAATGCATGCATATCTATGTTTATAGCTGCACAATTCACACTTGTCAAACTATGGAACTAGCCAAGATATCCATCAACGGATGAATAGATTACAAAACTATGGGATATGTACACTGAAATTTTATGCAGCCATCAAGAACAAAATTATGTCATTTGCAGGGAAATGGATGGAATTAGAGAACATTATGCTAAGTGAGATTAGTCAGTCACAAAAAGTGAAAAGTCGGATGCTCTCCCGAATATCATGGCTGAGGGGTGCGAGGGGGAAAGTTGCTCCGCTCATGGCAGCTGGGACCCACCTCCCAGTAGTCCTTTCGCCCTTCAATAGATTAATCCACTGATGAGCCTAAATCCCTCATGATCCAATCTCTTCCCAGAAGTCCCACCTTTGAGCACAGGAGACGTTGGGGAACATTTCAGATCTAAATCATAAGAGATATCATCCCCCATGAGGTCTTCATCAGAGCTGAGCTGCTGTTGGCCATGTTGTTGAGCCTCCGGAACTCTGAGCTAAGTAACCCTCCTTTCTTTTTTTTTTTTTTTTTGCGGTACTGGGGATTGAACCCGGGGCGTTCTACCTCCGCGTTACACCCCTGGCCCTAGTTTTTATACTTTATTTTGAAACCGGGTCTCACGAAGTTGCGGAGGGCCTCACTAGGTAGAAAGAGAGAGAGAGAGAGAGAGAGAGAGAGCGAGAGCGAGCTGAGGCTGGCCGCGAACCCAGATCCTCCAGTCTCCGCCTCCCAAAGTACTGGGATTACAAGCGTGCACCACTACGCCTGGCTCCTTTCTTTATCCATTGCCAGCATCAGTCATTTTTTTTATAGTAACGGAAAACAGACCAACACACGCACATGTGTAGCTTCTTCAGAGATGAGATGATGAGATCCACATCGTACTTCCGCTGACATGGTCAGAGGCATTCCTGTGTCGTCGGCTTGCTCACGTCTTCTATTGTCCCAAGGGTGAAAGCTCTCATTTCTTTCTGTTGGTGCTTGTTCATGTATTCCTGCAGGCACTCATAGCATCTAATGTTCCCCGTACACATCTTTCTTCCATGTGAGGGGGCATTCGAGGTCCAAGTACAGGACTCGTGAGAAGACCTCAAGTCTACAGAACAAAGGTCAGAGTCAGAGTGTAATGGTTTGGAATTAGAATGCCCCCCTAACCCTCATGGAAACAAGGTAGCCATGTTGGAAGGGGGGCTTGGTTGCTAAGGAGGGGTCTCTCTCTCTCTCTGCTTCCGACCTCCACGATGTGAGAGCGGAGCTTGGCACACTCTCTCTCTCCACTACCCACCGCCATGCCCTGAGCTTCAGACCCAGCCTGACATGGACTGAACCCAGAATCTCCATAAAACTGTCAGCAAATAAATCTTCCTTCCTCTAAGTTGTGTGGTGAGTTGTTTTGGATTATTGACCGAGAATATTGACCAAGACACAGAGGAACCCGAATGGGGGTGGTGATGGCTCTCAGGAGGGTCAACCCCATACCTGCCCTAAACTAAACACAGAAGTAGAGTGAAAAACAGAAGGGCTCGTCCTAAACACTTGCTTACTGCTGTGGTTGACTGCCACGACTTTTCCCCTGCAAAAGGAACTGGAAACTCTAGAAGGGTAGGTAAGTAGTTACCGCCCTGTCAGGGAGTTGGGAGGCGATTGCTCATGAAGACAATTCAGGGAAGTAGAACTTGTGGTTCAGATGCGCCAGATCCCTGGTCTTTGCCCGTGAGCCCCAGCTGCTAGAGCATGCTTATTCAGCAGACGTTGAGCGTGTGCCTCAATGGCGGTCAACGGAGTGCTAAGTGACGTAGTGCTGCCTCGCAGTTCTTTTGTGGTGCTACACTAGAGCATAGAATGTCCCGGGACTGAGGCCCCCAGTTGATTCCTCTTGCCCCTTGCTAAGTGAACTATTTAAAGTGCTGATCAGTCTGAGAGCATTGCCCCTGTGTTGGGACCAGATTTTTATGCACTGCTTTGCTTTCGTTTCTTGGTAAACTCAACCCAGTGAACATAAAATGTGTCTCGAAAGTGTTTTTCTTTTAAATAGGATTTCTGATTTTCCTCCTTATAAACATAATAAAAATTTACTATAGATTATTGGAAAAATCGATAGAGAATCGTCTATAACTTAACTGTTTTAAGAAAAGCATTGTTAACCTTTTTTAAAATTGTTTTTTGTTTTTTATATGGTACTGGAGATTGAACCCAGGGGCATTCTACATTCAAGCTATATATCCCCAGCCCTTTTTATTTTTCATTTTGAAACAGGGTCTTGCTAAGTTGCTGAGTGTTTCCCTCAGTTGCTGAGGCTGGCCTGGAACTGGTGATCCTCCTGTCTCAGCCTCCTAAATACTGGGATTATACTGTTCCTGGCTAAGCATTTACCCACCCTTCCTTCCTTCCTTTTTTTTTTATGGTGCTAGGGAATGAACTCAGGGGCATTCTACCTCTGAGGTACACACCCAGTCCTATTTTTTATTTTTATTTTTATTTTTTTAAATTTGGAAACAGGGTCTTGCTAGGTTGCTGAGAGCCTCACTAAGTTGTTGAGGCTAGCTTTGAACCTGCTATCCTCCTGTCTCAGCCTCCCTAAGTACCGGGATTAAAGATGTGTGCTACCACTCCCAGCTTAATCTGTTACACTTTGATTCTTTTTTTGCTCTTGGGTCAGAGTATGTAAATGATTATGTTGTTTTATTTTCCTTTATAAGTTAAGCTCTTCTCCTTATTCCTATAAAATATATTTTAAAACAGACAAATATTGTAACAATTTTCTTAAACATTCCCCATTATTGGATCATTGCTTTTCTTTTTTTCCTGTGCTATTAAGGCTGCAAGAAGTGTATTTGTGTATAAAAACTTGTTTTTAATATATTTTGGCATGTGTATTAGGAAATATTCATGAGAGTAGAATAGAATTACTAGGCCAAAGGGCAAACACATTTTTAATTCTTTATTGTTATTTCTCAAGAAATGGCAGACATAGATATTTAATGTAGATATGTGTTTTCTTAAGAATGAGTGGTTAGAATGTAAACTACATTTGTCCTTTATTCCTTCCTTATATTTTCTTTTTTAAAAAGACCCAAAGTTAATGGAACAGTGTGAATCAGTTCTATTTATTTTTAGAGTGCCTATTTTGAAGGAATTACAATTATTTTATGCATTAATTTCTGCAATTTTTTGAGGCAGGTGGCAAGATTATTATATCATAATTGAGAAAAATGGAGCTAATGCATTTTTCAAATTCATTTAACCAGGGCTCAACAGAGACCCAGATAGAGCCTTTATCTTTTTTCTTTTTTTTTAAATATCACCTGCTGTGTATTTGCAACCTTGATATACCTCGTATCAGAAATCTATTCATATAGCAAAGGAAAAAATTATAGATGCCATAAATAGATCTCCTTAATGGAATTTCATCAGAAAAGAGAAGGACCCATGGGGCATATAACCAAAATTCTCTTATTTGAAAGGGGCGTAAAGAACTTGCACAAAGAATAGATTAGCAAGTGCCAATCTAAAACTTTCCGTCATTCTCCTTCCAGATTTTTTTCATTGAACTCTAGGTGGATAAGTGTATATACATTTATAAGAATGTATAGATTTTTAAAGAAAGTCTTCATTCCCCAAGCATTTATTGTAAAAAGTTGTTCTTATTTTTCTTCATTATGGAAGAAAAACACACTCACTGTATTCTAGAGAGACCACGGAGACATTCAAGGTGATAATATCGTCAGCCTCTCCTGGTGGGTTGCGAGCCTTAGCTAGGGGGCTCTGAACACGTCGCTGTTGTTACTGAACCAGGCTCATTCTGTATGTCGCACGATACCCCAGTCACAGAAATGGAGTGGTCCAAAAAGAAAGAGATTCCTCATGTGGGTGGAGGCAGGAGAGCGAGTCTCAAGTCTGCCTCCCCAGGATGGTGCAGAGAGATTGATGGGGTAAGCCAACAGGGCGATTGAGGCATGGGGAAAGGTGATTGCAGGTGGTCTCGGTGTGCATAATCAATCTTTCCCGCTCTTGATGGGACACATGTTTGGAAAATGGCAGAGTCAGCAGGCTCTGGCGTCAAAGTTTTCGGCCCTCTGACGTCATCCATAGGACACCTGCCATGGGCCCAAGTGAAGAGTAGATAGTTCCAACAAAAGTGGCCTTCATGTCCCTGAGAAGTAACCCGGGCAGAAGTTACCACCATTGCCCAAATGTCCCAGGTGTTATCAAGGGCAGAGCTAGTGGGAGGCTCATCACAGATTGCTCAGCCTCGTGACCACATAAATTAGTGGGGTTTAAAGTCAACTCAAAGCGAGTATCTAAAAGCAAGTGCAGTTAGTCAAGTCTACAGGGTTTATTCAGGCTTTCCCTTGATTTTACCGTGTGTTTCATGAATGAGCAATGAACACTAGCTCTTGGCAATATTAGACCTGCATTGATATTGCAGGACGCTGAAGAGCTAGAGGAGTCTGGGTTGTGAAGAAGGAGTTGTTGCATTGAGAGGTTCTATGGGCCGGAATGGACCTGGACATGTGGTTGGATATCTTTAGGCAGGAGTAGGGGGGAAGGGTGGATGAAAGGGGCCTTCGAACAGAGGACCTGCCTATTTCTTTATTACCTCTTTGTCCCCCCCACCCCATTTTGGCATACTTCTTAGGCAAGACTGGAAGAAAATTATAACAAGGCAAGAAAAAGAAACATAGGCATAAGAAGGAAGAAATACAACTGCTTCAGAACACATAATTATATACATAAAATTAAAACTATAGATAAGCTATTAGAATTGATCAGTGAATTCAACAAAGCCATTTAAGCAAGGTCATCATAAAAATGAGTTTCTAAAAGCCAATAACAATTAGAAAATGAATACTTTGGAAGGATTAATTGGAAATCAGAGGTTTGACATAAAAACACCATTTATAATATTAATGCCCTCCCCCCCCATACTTAGGACTAAATCTAATCAAAGAAATCAGGTGATTTACATGGAAAACTATTTAATATTTTTAGAGAAAAATTAAAGAAGCGTGAAATAGAGAAAGGGCTTGACAAATTCATGCTTTAGAAGACTCTATGTTGTGAATATTTTACTTCTACCCAAGTGAATCTATAAATCGAGTGTAATCTCCATCAAAATTCTCACAAAGTTTGTGTGTAGTGTGTAAGTTGATAAATTCATTATGAAACTTATACAGTTTCATATGTATATAATCTCAAAGGACAACAAAGTTAGAAGACTTATTTAACTACTGGGTACCAATATTCATTTTAATTCTAAATTAATTACTATGAAGTATTATTTATATAAGACTAGGAAAGTAGGTCAGTGGGGCAAAATACCAATCCCAGAAACGGACCCACCTCCAGTTTATGGCAAATGTGGCCCTGCAGAGCAGAAACAGGAATGGGACAGTCTTTAAAGTAACTGGTTCTGAATTAATTTTATAACAATGTGGGAAAAAGTAATCTGTAAGCCCTACTTCACATGCTACTGCCAAATCAGTTTGAAGTAGAATCTGGTGCTAAGCGTGAATGGTAAAACAAGTAGTTTCGCCGGGCGGGGTGGTGCATGCTTGTAATCCTGGTACTTGGGAGGCTGAGACCGGATGATCCGGGTTCACGGCCAGCCTCAGCTACTTAGTGAGACCCTCCGCAACTTAGCGAGACCGTTTCAAAATAAAGAATAAAAAATATAGGGCTGGGGGTGTAGCTTGGAGGTAGAATGCCCCTGGATTCAATCCCCAGTACCGCAAAACAAAAACAAACAAACAAAAAACAAGTTTCTAGAAGATAACAGTAGAGAGTATATTCATAGCCTTAGGGAAGGAGTGATTTTTGAAAAGGGATACAGAAAGTGCTTGCTCTAAAGGACATTATCAGTTGCCTAACATTAAAATGAAGAACTTCTGTTCATTCAAAGAGAACATTTAATCAGCAGAGTCATGCCACAGAGTGGGAAACGACATTAGTAGAACACACAACTGACGGCATGTTGCAGAGCAGTAGGAATGCTCACAGAGCAGTAAAAAAAGATAGCTGAAAGCTGGGCGTGGTGGCGCACGCCTGTAATCCCAGTACTTGGGAGGCTGAGACAGGAGGATGGCAGGTTTGAGGTAGCCTCAGCAATTTAACAAGACCCTCAGCAAACTAGTGAGACCTTCCCTGTTTCAAAATAAAAAATAAAAAGGGCTGGGTGTATAGTTCAGTGGTAGAATGTCCCTGGGTTCAAACCCTAGCACCAAACAAACAGACAAACAAACAAAAACAGTTGAGCGGGAAAAATGGGCAATCGACTTGGACAAGAACTTTAAAAAAATATGATAGCCAACTTGTTCATAAATACAAAAAGATGTTCCAGTTCGTTAGTGACCGGGGAAATGGAAGTTAAAATCGGAGTAAGGAAATTTAAAGTGCCCATCAGAATGGTGATGAGGAAAAAGTCCGTTAAGACCAAGTGCAACTCTGATGCTGAGGGAAAGCCAAGTTTCACACTCTTTATGGAACACTGGCACCGTTCAGTCAAGATGAACATGGCCCAGTCTCACTCAGAGACTCTACTCCTGGGCACAAATGTTCAGCACAAATGTTCACCAAATGACATGTTCAAGACTGTTCACCAAACGACACGTCCAAGAATGTTCACAGCAGCTTCTGGGTGGGTGCTAATCCCAGCTCCTCAGGGGACTGAGGCAGGAGGATCACAAGTTTGACGTCAGCCTGGGTGACTTAGTGAGACCCGGCCGCAAAAAAAAAAAGGCCTGGGGTGTAAATCTATGGTAGACCTCTTGGCTAGCATGTGGGAAGCTCTGGTTCAATCCCCAGTACTGTAAATTAAAAAAAAGGTTATTCAGCTATATTTGTAATAGGTAACAATGAGTTAGGACCACAGGCATTCATCTGCAGATGGACAGACGGCCAGGAAAAATGACGCTATCAGGACAGAAAGGCATAGTCTGAACGGGGCGTGGTGGTGCACACCTGTAATTCCAGTACTTGGGAGGCCGAGACTGGAGGATTACAGGTTCGAGGACAGCCTTAGCAAGTAGCAACACTCTCAGCCAGCTAGCATGGCCCTGTTTCAAAACAGAAAAATAAAAAGGGTCAGGGGTGTAGCTTGGAGGCAGAATGCTTCTGGGTTAAATACCCAGTACCACAAAAAAACAAAAGCAAACAGACCACTACCACCAACAAAATCTAAAAACCAAAAGACTTAGTCTACAAAGGATGCTGCAGAGGGGCATCCTGCAGTTCTGATGAGAGAAGACTGTCTTACAGAGGGGAACCATGGTGGTGTCGTGGAAAATGAGAAGTCCAGAGATAGAAACGTAGGCATGATTCTGAACTAATGAAACTAATAAAAAACCCACCTTTACAAAGTTAAAAAAATTTTTTTCTTGTGATACTAGGGATTGAACCCAAAGGTATTCTACTTCTAGGCTATACCCCCAGACCTTTTTTAATTTTTTTTTTGTTTCAAAACAGGGTCTCCCTAGGTTGCTGAAGGTTGCTAACTTGCTGAGGTTGTCCTCGAACCTGCGATCCTCCTGTCTCAGTCTCCCAAATTCTGGGATTATAGGCATGCACCACCATGCCTGGCTACATTTTTTAATAATTAAAATAACACTAATCACCAAGGAGCAGAGGGTTAGAGGTTTGCTTTTTAAAATTTTTATTTTTTTATATTTATTTATTTATTTATTTTTTGCGGTACCGGGGATTTAATGCAGGGGCGTTCTACCTCTGCGCTATGCCCCCGGCCCTATTTTTTATACTTTATTTTGAAACCGGGTCTCATGAAGTTGTGGAGGGCCTCACTAAGGAGAGAGAAAGAGAGACAGGGAGAGAGAGAGAGAGAGAGACAGCGAGAGAGCTGAGGCTGGCCGCGAACCCGGATCCTCCAGTCTCCGCCTCCCAAAGTACTGGGATTACAAGCGTGTGCCACCACGCCCGGCTAAAATTTTTATTTTTATAAAGATTTGTCTCTGGAATTTCTAGCTGGACAAGGTTTATTTATTCTTATCTTTCCTGCCTTCCACATTGTGTAGTTCTCAGGTTCCTGTTTGGTGACTGTCATTTTTTGCTCCTTTGTAGGTGAGTTGCATTTGGAGTGTAGGTGGAAGATGGAACCAGGCGGGTAGAGCGGCTTGCGGAGAAATGCATGCTGGGAAAATGTCCCCAGAATGTGCAGGAGGAGCCTGACTTTGAGTGCGCGCTTGGCTCTGGGCATGAGCCAGACACAGCTTGACCCGGGGACACGGGCTCGTGTCCTATTGAATGGATGACGCCAGTTTGGAGGGTTTGGCTTTCATTGTTCTGTAGGCAGAAAAGCCACAGGAAGCATTCTGATCGGACAAAAATTGTATGGTCATGTTATGTCTAAAAGAGTCAAGCTGGGTGGTCTTTTGTTTATACTTAAAATTCATCAAGAGTTGGTTTCCCTCCAGGAAACACTAGTCCCTGAGCTCTACAATGGATTTTGCGGCCGATGGCTAAAACCTTCAGTTCACTCATGTGTAGAGCAGGTGTTTAGCCAACGCCTTTGGTGTGTGTGCAGGGCGCCCTGGGGGAAAGCCTGGGTGTACAGCAGGCAATTAGACACATCGGTAGCACAGACCCTTATTTTGCTAGAAGTCACGAGGCTTATGCTACTGTGAGGCAGAAAGATGTCTGGTAGCTACAAAGGAAGAGTACAGGCTACAAACAAAAATGAGGATGCCTGGTCTTTTCTGGAAAGTGACATTTTGCTAAGGGCTGAGAACATACTTACAGAATGAATAATAATTTTCATCCGCTGGATGCCACTAGCATTATCAGCAGACCTAAGGCTTTAAAAATTTTTAATTCATAAGGTTTTTACTTGTCAAATTCCATATCTTTTCTTGGCTCTCAAAATAAATAACTTAAGGCGGGGGGGGGGAAGTAGGCATCTGCTTCTGACGAAAATCCAAGAAATGCTCCACAAGCCCAAATCCAAGGAAAATATAACTCAAGGAAATTTTAAAAATGGGGTCCTCTTTCTCATGTGAAAAGTTACTTTATAAAATAGCTGTTAGAATTAAATGAGGTAAAGCATGCAAGTTGCATATTAATTATCTTGTCCGGAGCATGATGGTTTCTCAGTAAGCAGTAGGTTTCCCCAGTGCTTTGGTAAGGCTGCGTGTGAAGTTCCTAGCCCGTGAGAGGTACGTGACAAATATTAATTTCTCTTTTCTACATTCCGTTGTTAAGGAATAGTGATTAGATGAGGCTTTTTTTTTTTTTGGTAATCCCATAGAAGGAGATAATTGCTCTACAGTGTAGTACAGGAAAAAAAATCAATTCCTATTTTAAGAGAAGGTATTAAAGGCAATAGAAAGAGCTGGGCGTGGTGGCGCACGCTTGTAATCCCAGTACTAGGGAGGCAGAGACCGGAGGATCTGGGTTCACGGCCAGCCTCAGCTACTTAGTGAGGCCCTCTGCAACTTCGTGAGACCCGGTTTCAAAATAAAGTATAAAAAATAGGGCTGGGGGTGTAGCT
>PVJS01038150.1:0-19557 GCA_004027185.1 Glis glis
GAACCGGAGCCCGAGCCCGAACTGGAGCCCGAGCCCGAGCCGGGTCCGCGGGGAGGCTGCAGGGCCCCGGCCCCGCGCCCGCCGCCCGGGTTTTATCCCGCCGCCCGGGGTCGGGTCCCGCCCTGCGCGTCCCCTCCTGCGGGAGCTGCTCGGAGCTGCGGGCGGAGCCGCGGGGGGGGGCGCAGCCAATCGGAGGCCTGGCCGGCGCCCCCCGCGCGTGCACCCCGCCCCCCGCACCCCCCGGCACCCCGAGACCCGCCGAGCGGCCTGGGGGTGCACGCCCGCGCCCCGCCACTCCCCACCGATGGCGTCGGCTGGTGCAGCCTCTGGGGGTGGGGGCCGGGCCGGGAGGAGGGCTGCGTCCTGGGGGACCCTCCCCCGTGGCCTCCCCACGCCGGCTCCCGGCCTCTGACTCTCCTCCCCTGGGCGAGGGCCATGGGGCTCCGCGGCGCCAAGTTCAGTTGGCTCCAAAGGTTTGCAAAGCAAACAGGGAGGCCGCCTGTCGTCCCCGCCCTCGGGTAGGGAGAGGAAGTCGGGCTTTCCTCCTGCAGGGCCGGGGTCTCGGCTTGGGGGAAGGAACCGCGAATGCGCAGCGAGGACACCCCTCGCCTCGCTGGAAAAGTTTATCCCTTTCCTAACTCCGGAGGTGGCCCCAGGGATGGTGCCCGATTCCAGAAGCAGGAGGACAGGAGAGACGGTCTGGAGCCGACTCTTCCAGCTGCAATGCAAAGATAAGGGTATTAACCTTTTTTTTAAAAAAAAAAAAAAGAAAGAAAGAAAGAAAATTCCCAGAGCTAGGCCGGCTTTTGTTTGTTTTATTTTTATTTTTTATTTTTTGGCTAGTGTGCTGGCGGCTCCTGCTGGATAAATCCCAGAAAGGGTGTCTACACAGGGACTTTGTCACTGCCCGACAGGCCGGGCAGCAGCCAGACTACGGCGCACTTTGGTCCAGCAGGCATGGGAAGGTGCATGCAAAAGCGAGGCAGAGGGCATGCGGCTGATGAGCCTCTCGATTAAAAAAAAAAAAAACTTAATTCTGAGATTTAAGGATGGGATTTGGCTGCACAAAATGACCCATTTGGCCATTATATCCGGATTAAAACAAATAAATTACTGCTCTAACGAAAGATGCTAACCACAGCAGAAGGGAGAGGGAAACCAACGAAAAAGCAGACTAAATTGAGAAACCAGTTGGTGCAGGATGCACAGCATGTAATATTACTTAAAAAATATAAACGATGACAATGACATCCCCTCCTCACACACACACACACACACACACACACACACACACACACACGCATTCAAGCAACGTTGAATTTAGTGAAAGTTGTCCGTGAAGGGATTGGTGCACTAGCACAGATGGGTTAGAGACCAGTGCGTAACGTAAATGGAATTGTGTGCATTGTTAGCCTGTTTGTGAAGTACCGGGAAGAACACTGGTAAATCAAGATGTTTTCAAGTGAGGGCAACTTGATTCTGATAGTTTCAGTTTCATGAAAAGTTGAATTTTATCACAAGAATGCAGCCTAAAATGCTTCAGGAAAGCATTCTTCATTTCCAGGGGAGGAGCAGAGGGGAGGTTTAGGCCACACCTTCTGGAGTTCTCAGAAAATTTGGTCTCTGGGCCTTCATTTTTACAGGGTTAGAATGGTTAACACAGAGAAATAGAATGAACATTACTCAGAGGATACTTTTTAAATGACTAGTAAATTACCAGGTCTTTGCAGTATTTTACTAAGAAACATCCAAAGGAAACCGTGAAGGTAGAAGAAAGGCCTGTATTTAATATAAGAATACTCTAAAAAGAGTAAGTAACTTTAAAAAATGGAAACAGAAAGCTATGTTAGTATTGCTGCAGTCATATCATAGAAATATTATGACATTATTATACATCATTATATTATACATCACAATACTATACATCACAAATAAATTCACTCAAAATCCACAGACAAGCCTATTTAGCCACTGGAAGACCTGAGTGTTGGGTTCTACACATTGGTCAAGGGAGAAAGAGATGGGAAAGAGGCAGGTTTACTAACTTAGAGAAAAGAAAGCTGACTTACCTTAATAATGGTATAAAGTGTGACCTTATTTTGCGAGGGCTAACATTTTTTTTTTATCTTTGGGGCATCCTTTTAACCTTCTTCATCATCTTCTAACAGATCCTATCACTATAACAAGATACCTGAGACTGGGTACCTTGTAAAGAACAGAGGTTTATTTAGTTCACATTTTTTGAAGCTGGAAGTCCAAGATCAGACAGCTCTATCTGTTTGGCCTCTGGTGAGGGCCCCTTGGCTCTTCACAACATAGTAGATGTCATCATGGCAGGAGAGAGAGAGAGAGAGAGAGAGAGAGAGAGAGAGAGAGAGAGGAGAGAGGAGGAGAGAGAAGAAGAAGAAGAAGAAGAAGAAGAAGAAGAAGAAAGGAGAGGTAGAGAGAGAGAGGAGGAGAGAGGAGAGAGAAGAAGAAGAAGAAGAAGAAGAAGAAGAAGAAGAAGAAGAAAGGAGAGGGAGAGAGAGAGAGAGAGAGGAGAGAGAGAGAGAAATTACATGTACAGGAAGTCAGAGAGATTCAGCTAGGCCTATTTGCTTTTAATAATAATAATTTGCTCAAAGGAAAATTAACCAGGGTCCCTTGAGACCTACATTAATCCCTTCCAAGGGCAGTGCCCCATGACCCCTAGGCTGCACCTTCTCAAGGTCCCCACCTCTATCCTCCCACATGAGGACCATGCTTCCAGCACATGAGTCTTGAACACACTCCAGTCATATCCAACCATAGCTACTCTTTCCACGAGACGGTAAATTGCATGAGGGCAGCAATGTATCTCTCTTGGTCACTGCTCTATTCTCAATTCCTAGAACCCTGCTTGACAACAGTCAATAAATTTTTGATAAGTAAACTTATTAATAGAGAACCTATTCCAGGATATTAAGGTCTATAGTTCACCCCACTGGAGTCTGCTGGTTGTCACCCTGTTCTTTATTCTTCATAAAGCTGATCTGAAAGACAGAGGGGAGGGGGGAGGGAGGGAGGAGCCTTATGAACATATTTGAATCCTGGATCCAGTCGTGCCTGAAAACCACTACACACTTCTACTTCCTACTTAATTACATTCTCTACCTCCCCCTCTTCTTTTTGCTTAAATTATTTTGAGTTGTGCTTACGTCACTTATAACTGACATAGTACTATGAATACAATGATGGTAATAATAACATATATACACGTATATATATAGCCATTATTATGTGCCAGACGTGGAGCTCTGTGTGTTGTATATACATTTATTTCATTTTCATGTTTTCCTCAGCCCCGCAACGTTACATAATTCTATAGCCCAGATGGTAAACAACTGTATTCCAAATTATTAAAAAATAGAATGAGTTGAGCCGGGCATGGTGGCACACACCTGTAACCCCAGTACTTGGGAGCCTGAGATGGGAGGATTGCAGGTTCGAGACCAGCCTCAGCAACTTAGCAAGACCCTGTTTCAAATTTTAAAAAAAAAATTATTTTAAAAATTAAAAATAAAAACAGGGCTAGGGTATAGCTCAGAGGTTGAATGCCTCTGGGCTCAATTCCTAGTACTAAAAAAAAAAAAAAAAAAAAAAAAAAAAAAAAAAAAAAAAAAAAAAAAAAAAAAAAAAAAAAAAAAAAAAAAAAAAAAAAAAACGATAGAATGAATTGAAAGGATCTTGAAGTTCCAATGAAAGGATTTAGATTAAACAGCATAGAGAATTTTCTGCCAGGGCGGTTCCAACTTGGAATGGATACCAAGACAAATGGTTGAGTTGCTTTCTCAGGAGTTTAAAATAGGGCAGATAGATATTCCTCTGGCTTCTTTCTACATAGTATAAGGTCCTGGTATTTTTGACCATTCGATAATGACTAATGGATAGTAGAAAGTAGTTTAACACTGGACATGATTTTGAATGGGTTGTGCTGAGGCAGGTGTGGTCAGATGAATGTCTTTCTGGGTTTAGAAGTCACTTCTGCCTGGTGGCAGTGATTTGAGTAGACGAAATCTCAGAGCTTCTAACCTTGTGATTTCCAAGTTTAATCAGACTTAAGGAATTGGTGATATGAGACAAGAAATTGTTACAACACTAGTTTGATGATTCCCAGTAATTTTTACTAATAACACCTTATAGAACTTTATATCCTATGAAGGACTCTCACATTTTTAAACTCATTTGATTCTAGCTCCACTGTAATTTGGACATCAGCAGGTATCTATTGCTGCTTTTTTTGCCGTTTTTGTTAAAGGACACATTGAGTGTCCTTTAGAGACATTGCTTCCTAAGGTCCCTAGCTCTGCACCCAGGAGCATCCCATGTAGGCAACAATGTGATTTTTTTTTTCTCTGTTCAATCCTCCTCAGTGTTCTTTTTTTTTTTATTGGTGCATTGTAATTATACATTTAATAGGTGTTAGGTTAGAAGAGTCATACATGCACACATTGCCCAATTTGCCCTCCCTCAAATCCCACCCCTTTCCCTCCCCGTTCCCTCCCTTTAGTGCTTTGCACAGTGATTTGAGTTTTATAAGTTTGGATGTATACCTCCTGCGCTTTAGTGTGTTACCCTCCACCCCCCTCCCAACTCCCTCAAATAGGAGAAACAATGTGATTTAAGCACAATGTCACGTAAGCCTTAGCTTGTCAGGAATCACATAGCTTTCTTTGCCCACCAACTCTGGAAGTGCCCCAGCCCTGACAGCAGCCTGTCCTTCTGTTGGCCTGTTCCAACTGGTTTTTATAAATTGCCCAACATTTATTGTGGAATGAGATCTCTCGCCCATCCTGTGTCTCATTATTTGGAGACCCATTTTCAGGGGAGACCCAGACTCTAGCTCCTGTGCGTTCTGAATTCTAGGAGGCATGTATCAATCTGTAGCTTGTTTCTCTGGAAACTCCTTTTGCTTGGCTGGAAATGGCTGGGGATGGCACCCTTTCCCCAGGAAGAACCCACAGGAGAGCTACTCTTCACACAGTCCCCGCTCCCCCATTCAATTGGTCTCTTATCTTCATTAACACAGGCTGGGCATATTTGTTTGTTTTAATAGTTGAGATAAAATTTATGTAACATAAAATATACTGTTTTAACCATTTAAAAATGAACAATTTAGTGATTTTTACTATACTCACAATATTGTGCAACCATAACCACTATTGAATACCAGATTATTTTCATCACCTCCCCCTCACCAAAAAAAAAAAAACCTCCATCCATACCCATTTAGTAGTCATATTCCCAATCTATTTTTTAATCTCTATGGGTTTGCCTGTTCTGGACATTTCCTATAAATGGAAACATGCAATAAATATGTGGTCTTATGTGTCTGGCTTATGTCACTCAGCATAATATGTTCAAGGTTTGGATGGGGTTTTCATCTAAGGGATGTGGAGCCAACTGGGATCATCCTGGTGGAATCCCTGCATAGGTGGTTTAACTGCACTTGGATTTATTCTGTGACTGAGGGGCCCAAAGCCACATTACCCCCCGAGTCTTAAATTATAAAAGTATTAAGCCACCATGGGGTTATAGAAACCTACCAGTATTATGAGATGAGGAGAGAGATCTAAGATCTAATCTTTAGCAAAAGTCCTGTGATCTCCCATCATACAAAATTAATTGAGGATGTGATGATGGATGATTTATAAAGTTCCTTTCAACTTCAAAACGCTAAGCTGATTTTTTTATTTTTTATGACAATGTGTCCTCTGTTGCCCAAGCCCTGGAACGCAGATTTAGAGAACAGGTACTAACTAATTAGAGCCAGTCTGGTTTGGGTTTCTTCCTCTGGGTCAGTTGTCCCTGCACTGGGCACACGGGCTGCTCCTCCTTCTGCAGTGAATGATGTCGGTCCCATTGCTTCATCAGGAAAAACAACTTCAGGTGAGTTCTCTACAGTTGAGAGATCACTTTAATCTGTTAAATATTCAGTTACAATTTGGTACCACAAGTTCATCGCAGCATCATTTCTAGCAGGAAAAAAAGGGGGTATATTCTTAATATGCAATGGAGATGTGGGGAAATAATTTAGAGTATGTCCATCTAACTTAGCATATATCCATCCACTATATTGCTATTCAAAATGATGCAGAAGGAGGATATCCGGTGATGCAGCAAAAAGTTTACAAAAAGGCACAATTCCAATTTTCATAAAAGAAGAATATATCTGTTTTCATGTATCAATTCCGTGATATGCATAGATCATCTAAAAGAGCATACTCCTGTGTCATAACAATGTTTTTAAAAACATCTCCTGTTTCCTTATCTGTGAGTTCTATGATTCTACAATACTTTTGTGATAAGAAAAAGTATAATGAGAACTTACAATTGTCTAAAGTCATGAGCATCAATGTTTCTGTTCAATTATTATTCCTACTTCATAACCAAGTACTATAGTTTTGAAGAGCTTGTGCCCTCCTCTGGCTTCTCAGGCAGGAAGTGAGACAGGCTCTATTTTGAAGAGCAATAAATGCCATCTTGTCTTAGCACTACAGTTGTTTATTTGGCAAGTATTTACTAAGCATCTGCCATGTGTCAGACACCGTTTTTCAGTCTGGAAGTTACAGTGATGCGTAAATGTGATGAGAGCCGCAATGCCTGACTAAAACGAGGCATGTAATATGCACATACATGTCTCTTTTCTTCCACTTCCCAGTTTGGGACTCAACAAACCCAGTAGAGATCCACCCCAGCAACTCTGCGTCCTCTCCCAAGGTGCATCTGTAAGTCAGCCTTCGGAAGGTGGCATGCTCCCCTACCCCACACTGCCACTTGTTCTCTAATGACAACCAAAAATAAAAAATAATAACTAAGCATGCTTTTTCCTGATTTCAAAAGTACTGTGTTCTGACTGTAGAAAAATTGGAAGATACAGGGAAAAATAATCAGAGAATGCCATTCATAATCTCACTGATAAATTAGTTTGTGTCAAAGAATAAGTCTACTAAAATGAGGAACCTGATAAGTTTGCAAAAGGGTAATTTTTTTGTCATAATTGCATAATGAGAGAAACAAGCAGGACTTTTTCTTTAATACCCCAAAGTTCTCAGCCTTAGAAATGAATACACAGATGAGAATTTGGTTTTTAAAACTCAGTCTGTTGGAAACATGCACCTAACATTAGGGTTACCTCTTAAGATTTTGGTCATAAATGGCAACTGCTTTAATTTTCATTTTGCTCATTATTAGCCTGAAGAGATCATCTAACTGAATTCCTAAATGCTGATCCCTCAAAATGGGGTTAATTTTATCTCTTCGATGAATACAGATAATTCTTAAGAGAAACCATTTAGCAAACTATATGAAGCAGTCAGATTCCTAAATGTTTTCCTTCTTTTAAAAAATTTGATTTTCTGGAGCAGTAATTCATTTATCATAGCTTTATAAAGGTGAATCTAATTATTCAAAGTAATATCTAATTTGGAGCAACAGTTACTCACCAATGAGCATCAGTATAAAAGACAATAGAATTGAGAGAGAAAAGAATAAGCTCTCTCTGCTGTACAGCCCTGCACTATCTCAAATACTTAATCAATTATTTTCCGTAAATGCAAGGCCCTTTGTGATAGACGCTCCATGGCTAGTTTTCTCTAGAACTCTGACCTTTCAGTTTGCGAGAGTGAAGAGAAACATCACATTAATGTAGAAGAAGGCAGAAGGACTTCTGGAAAGATCACAGAAAGTGATCTTGTTAATTGCAAGAGGTCTCAGTCATACTTACTGCATTCACACTATGTACGGAGCTTGTTTAATTCTTACAATGGCATTAAGAGATGGCCACTAACATCTCCACCTTCTAATGAGGGCCATGGGGCTTAGCCGGTGTTTGTAACTTGCCCAAGGTTAGCAGTAGACCCAGATCTCTCACCGAAGTCTGTGTTGCTCTCTTCTCATGCTTAACTATTAGGTCTAATGCTTCCCATTTAGGATGTAACAGGGTCAGCCATCATTTAAATTCCAGTCAGCAAATATCTTTAGTCTTGGCCACACTCCCAGGGCCATAATATGGTTGCTGTCCTCTAGGAATTTGTAGTATTATTAGAAATAAATATAGGATATAAGAAGTATAGAATTCAGTTCCAAATTGATGTAACCAAGAACCAAAATACGTGCAACAGAATGTATGTACTTTGCGCACTCAAAAATCCCCATTGCCTACAGAATTTTAGACCTTACTCATTTAGATGACCAAATATCTGATTCAACAAAGTGAATTATATGCAAATAAAAAATCACTTGGGGAAAATTATTAAATGATCAGAGATGAAAATTATCTCTTAGAATTAAGCAATGATAACATGAACCCCTTGATTCATCTTCTCCATGGCGTGAGCAATGAAGAATTATAAGCAAGGAAAGTAGTATCTCTCTCCTGGTATGCACCAAGGCTCTGAAACACCCTCTCTAATTAAATACCAAATGGCAATGTGTAAAAAAAAAATGGTGATATGGCAAAATGGGACACTGAATAAAGAACTAAATCCCTGAAATTTGGACTCAGAGTTTCTATTTATTAACTGTGTGATCTTAGGTCGGTGACTCGACCTTTCAGATTCTCAGTTTGTAAAATGGAAGTCCAGTAGCAATCTGTGCACCGCTCGGTTCCACAAGGTTGGCAGGGGTGAGACATGACAAGGGCTTTGAGAACTATCAAGGTGTAAAAGAGTATTATTGTCTTATTGCCCTTGTGCCATGGACATGGTCTGATAGGGCACAGATGTTTAATAAATGTTTGTTGAACTGACTGGCTAGGTTGATGTACAAAATAAATAGTGCTGGAGAGATGGCTCACCACAATATGTTTATACTAATTATGTGGCTCCCCGGAGCCCTGCTGTACCATACCAGAGTACAGCAGGCCCTCACTTGGCTCAGCTTCGCCTTACTGCCTGTGGTCCTCTGTCTCTGCTGCTGTTGACTGGAATGAGTCCACTGGTCTGCATGCCTGGGCTTCTCAAAGTCCCTGGAGACTGGAAAGTGGCATATTGCGGAGAATATCCTCACTGAAAAACTTAGGAGCAAAGCTAGGCAATCGCAATGCACAATTGCAAACCCCAGTGGCGTTCTGGACCATGAGAAAAAGCAAACTAAAAATCAAATAATAATAACGATTACTCTCTCCAGAGAGCAGTGTTGACATGCTACTACTTGCTTCTTGCATTTGGATAAAAATACATGACAGGAAACCAGGGTAGATTTCTTTGGCAGCTATTGTAAGAGGTCAGGTGCAAATCTGAACAAGGTACTGGGGGGCAAGTCTACTCGATGACAATTCCTACTTTATGGAAACAGCAGGATGATAGAAAACATGCGTGTTGTGACCGTTGTCCACTTTGACCTCAAAGTAGCGTTTCCATTCACTCAATTATATTTATTAAAATGGTTGGACATGCCGGGCGTGGTGGCACACGCTTGTAACCCCAGTACTTAGGAGGCTGAGACAGGAGGATCTGGGTTCGCGGCCAGCCTCAGCTACTTAGTGAGGCCCTCCGCAACTTCGTGAGACCCTGTTTCAAAATAAAGAATAAAAAATAGGGCTGGGGGTGTAGCTCGGAGGTAGAATGCCCCTGGGTTCAATCCCCATACCGTAAAAAAAAAAAAATGGTTGGACATCATTCTTTTCTAAATTCCCATTGTTGAGCAGGCAAGGAGAATCTTGGCTCCTCAGCTCTATTTTTAGAAGCAGAATGGCCATTGACTTAATGAGAATTAAAATGTTTGCTTGTTAGTTTGTAGAGAGGCTTGGGGGAAAGCTGGGGGCAGGCTTTCTGGGTAGGGCCATCTCAATAGCATTAACATAGCTGTCACTGGCAGACCCAGAAACTTGGTATCTTTAGGGTCTCAGCATTAATTTTATACATGGAGAATGATTTAAAATATAAGCCAAAAACAAAACAAAAAACTAATTTAAGGCAAGAGTCAAGTGGATCTGAACTTGATGTTGGCCTAATCATATTCTCATATTCTCTACCTTGAAAGAAAGCTTTGAGAAGCTAAGTTATTGGACACAAATATGTTTGGAGAGTGCAAAATAATAAAGAGGAACAGTTTGTTTGGTAAGTATGATGTTTAGTGATATCAAGCTATTGTAGCACAATGAACCTGCTGACACAAGAGAGATCTTGGTTCCATAGGACCACATATTCGGATTGACTGCAAATGGCATTGTCATCCTTGGGCGCGAGGCATGAAACAGGTAGTCAGTGAAATCTTAATATGGAAGAAATCTAGTGGCATTCCGATTGTGTCCCAGTGAGAAAATTGCTCTTTGTATTGAAGATGATCTCTCCCCTTTTCCTTTATCAGTATAGTAACAGAGTATGGAAAGGCAGAACCACACCATAAATACGGTGACCCTGCAGAAGAGAGGCAAATGAACAAAGAATACAGAACTTGTATCAGAAAGACACCGGAAAGCTAAGGAGCTACCAGGAGGGAAAAGCCAGCCCCAAGAAATAAGTCATGAGAGGCAGGCATTTTGCAGAACCTCAACAAAATATAAATGTTAAGTATTGAAAGTAAACTGTAGAATTATATGAGTGGACATTGAGTTCCGTCCAACTATTCCGATGGAAAAAAATTTCCAGTGAAGAGAGTTACGAGCCAGTTACGTAGCATGCATAGGAGAGGATTAGCAGAACAGAAGCAACATGCCCTTGTAGCTGTCCCCCAAATCAAGAAATGGGACATTTACCAGCACTCCAAAAGTCCCCTGCATTCCCTTCCAGTTGCTAACCTCCCAGTGGTAGCCACCCTCCCGACCTCCAACAATGAGATTAGTTCTGCCTGTTTGTATACTTTGAAGAAATGGAGGAAGCTGGGCGTGGTGGTGCACGCTTGTAATCCCAGTACTTTGGGAGGCAGAGAACGGAGGATCCAGGTTCGCAGCCAGCCTCAGCGCGTGCTCGCTCGCTCTCTTGCGCTCTCTCCCCCCCCCCTACCTAGTGAGGCCCTCCACAACTTTGTGAGACTCAGTTTCAAAATAAAGTATAAAAAAATAGGGCCGGGGGTGTAGCGCGGAGGTAGAACGCCCCTGGGTTCAATCCCCAGTACCGCAAAAAAAAAAAAAAAAAAAAATTAAAACAAAAGAAATGGAGGAAATACTCTGTTGTATCTGGTTTCTGTTGCCCGACTGAGGCAGGAGCCTAAGATGACACCACCCTGCACCGCCACGTGGAGCCTAAGTCACGCACCTGCCACATGGGAGCAGTTAGAGGAAACCAGGCTCAGGAAAAGAAACTAACCCAAGCTTCCACACCTGTCGAGCCAATCAAGACCTGCCCCGTCACCCTGAGGAACTCCGCACCCGCTTTGGCCCTGTGGACTAGGATCGGAATCTGTAGTCCTTGTCCATCTGAGACACACACCACACAATCATCACTCACTCAATACCTTCCCTTTTCTCCTGGGTCCTGGTTTCCCAGCAGTCACCTAGTGCCAGTACTCAGAGGACCATAGGGGCTGATCAGACCCCCTTCTGTCTAGTAGGACAGGTCCCTCATTGCCCCCCAGGCTTTCCTACCATGATTCAGAGGCAGGAAAATTGCATCTAAAGGTACCCCCTCAGGGGCTCATCCTTACCCTGCAGGTTCCCCGGGAGGAAGACGGGAGACTGTTTGATGGCCAAGAAGGAGAGCCCCTAAACCCAAGATGGGCCAAAACATAGTCCACTGTATGGGTAGAAAACAACCCGCCGGGTCTTGCAAAAAAACAGGCCCCGGTAATAATAGAACTTAAACCTGGGGCCCAGGCCGTTTGCCTGAGACAATACCCAATTCCCCGGCAAGACTTGGAAGGTATTCACCCACACCTGGACAGGCTGCTACAAAATGGCATCATAATCCCCTGCCAATCTACATGGAACACACCACTCCTGCCAGTACAGAAGCCAGGAACCCAAGATTCTTGTCCGGTGCAAGACCTCCGGGCCATCAACCAGGTAACCATCTCCCTGCACCCTACGGTGCTCAACCCCTATACCCTCCTCAGCCTCCTTCCGGCCACTGCCTCCTGGTTCAGCTGCCTGGACCTCAAGGGTGTCTTCTTCAACATTCGGCTGGTCCCTGCCAGCCAGGAACTCTTCACCGTCAAGTAGGAAGATCCATATTCAGGAGTAAAAAAAACCCAGTTCACCTAGACCTGACTGCTGCAGGGGTTTAAAAATCCCCCACGATTTTCAGGGAAGCCCTTTCAAGAGATCTTCAAACTCTTCCCTCACAGAAACAAGGCTGCATGCTCCTCCAGTATGTAGACGACCTCCTATTGGCACATGAGACTGTTAAAAGGATTCATAAAAAGCACGGATGCCCTGCTCTGACATTTAGATCACCAGGGAAAAGGCCCAATATGCCAAAGGGTCATCAAATACCTCGAGTTCCATTCAAAACAAGGAGAGCAACTTTTAGGGACTAAAAGAAAAGAGGCTATCTGAGCCATTCCAGTACCAAATTCCAGGAGGGCGTTAAGACAATTCTTAGGAGCTGTAGAGTTCTGCTGACTCTGCATCCCCAGCTTTGCTGTGATCGCTAAGCCTCCATATGAGGCCACAAAGGAGACAGAGAGAGCCTCGGCTTGAGCTGGGCGTGGTGGCACACACTTGTAATCCCAGTACTTGGGAGGCTGAGATAGGAGAATAGCAGGTTCAAAGCCAGTCTCAGCAACTTAGCTGGGCTCTCAGCAACGTAGTGAGACCCTGCTTCCAAATAAGAAATAAAATCAGGCTGGGGGTGTAGCTCAGAAGTAGAATGCCTCTGGGTTCAATCCCAAGTACCAAAAAAAAGAGCCTCAACTCAAACCCCCAGCATGGTTGCGCCCCTGCTCCCGTGGATGCCAGAGGCCCAGCCCATATATTAGACATTGGATAAGCATGACTCAGTAATATAAACATTAGTTAATTAGGTTAGCTTGAAGATCTGTTCATCTTTACAATTGATGTTGCTTTATTTTTAGAACTGAAGGATTAATTATTTATCTTCTCTTATCAATATATGTACATATTAATAGATAGTAATATAATATGTATAGCTATTAACATAAATTAATTCATCTATATATACTTAACTTTCCCCTGTATCTTGTCCTCTTAAACAGAGGCAGGTATTTTTTGTGTGTTTTGTTTTTAATATAGTTTGTTACTCTCTATAGCTCCTAGCACAATACCTTGTATGGTCTGGGCTTAGAAAGTCTATGGACTGGATTCAATTGCAAAACTTATCCCTTGCTTTAAGAAAAACTTGATATTTAAAAATCGGACTTTTCATTAAATGGGTATTATAGACATTTCTTACTTTAATAATTATTTGTTTTGGAGATGTATTTGTTTTTTAATGAATGCTTGAATTAGCTTCCACTATATATTTTAGAAAATAAATTGGAATACAGCCATTATGTAAGTTAACTGTGCTAGTTTAAAATTATTTGAGGGCTAGGGATGTAGCTCGGTGGTAGAGTGCTTGCCTAGCATACATGAAGCCCTGGGTTTTATCCCTAGCATCAAAAAAAAAATCTATCTATCTATCTATCTATCATCTATCATTTCCCTATGTATTTGAGATGGAATTTGGTTAAATAATTAACAAAACTTGATGTATAAGTTTGCATAAAATAACTTCAGTAGCAAGGTCAATTCAAGTCAAATTCAGGCACTTGCTGAATGGTATTTTTCAGTTTTCAAAGAGCATTTATAGCCGGGCGTGGTGGCACACGCTTGTAATCCCAGTACTTTGGGAGGCAGAGACCGGAGGATCCGGGTGCGGGGCCAGCCTCAGCTCTCTTGCTCTCTCTCTCCCTGTCTCTCTCTCTCTCTCTCTCTCTCTCTACTTAGTGAGGCCCTCCACAACTTAGTGAGACCCGGTTTCAAAATAAAGTATAAAAAATAGAGCCGGGGGCGTAGCGCGGAGGTAGAATGCCCCTGCGTTCAATCCCCGGTACCTCAAAAAAAAAAAAAAAAGAGCATTTATATGTAGCCTCTTCGTTGATCCCCTTAAAAACTTGATGGATTAGATAATAAAATAAAATAAAATAAAATAAAAGAGAAGCAGAAGCTACAGGAGGCAAGGAACTCACATTTATACACGTTTTATTGGCAAGTCCAGACTTGGACTCAAGTCCATGGATGACCAGTTCAAGCCCCTATCTCTATCAACTAAAAATGCCTAAAATAACGCATATGTCTATAAAGACAAATGTGCCTATAGAAAACACATCCTTCAACATACACAGCTTAATTATAACTTCTTAAATGGTCACTTTTCCTTTTCCTTTACAGTTCCTTATCACTGGATTTCAAAGAATCAACATACATGTAAACAGCTGCCTAGAGCAAGCACGGTGAACTTCCTGGAGCCTCACATTAAAGCCACACATCAGTGGGGAACGCCAGGCTGATAATATTATGTTTATTTTAGTCCTTCTGCTTAGTTTTTGTTTCCAAGCACTGGACTGAGTGTAGTCTCCAGAGCCAGAAATTATCATTGTTTATATATCTAAATTTATTAATACTCTGCTGTTAGAAATTTTTAGGCACAATAGATTACAGGAGTGTTTAGGGAACTTTGAAGTTGTGAAATTTAAATTGTGGTTCCGTGGAAAGTCAACACACACACCTGCCATAGTGTAATTGGTAAAATAGACATTTGGAAGATGTAAGACTAAGCCAGGCACACTGGGCACGGTAGTGCCCACCTGAAATCACAGTACTTGGGAGGCTGAGACAGGAGGATTGCAGGTTCAAGGCCAGCCTCAGCAACTTAGCGAGGCTCCGTTTGAAGAAAAAAAAAGGCTGGGGGTGTAGGTCAGAGGTAGTTCGCCCCTGGGTTCAATCCCTAATTAAAATAAAAATATAGATAAAAGACTGTTCTGGCACAAAGCACATGGTAAGTGCTTGCTAAAGTTAATGGAATGAATGAATGAAAAGTACCCTGCGCTGTCTCCTCAGGGTACCCAAAGGTTCTCTTAACCCATTCGCTGCCGTGGCTATGCCACCCTTAGAGCAGTAGTTTGTGTGTATGTGAGATTTGTCGTAGACGGGGAAAGGGTGGAGAACCAGACACCAAATCTTTCCACATCCTCCAAACACTATTCTGCTTGGTTTTGTGCCACAGCAAACAGCCTTGCCCTTTCCTAGTAAGGCTGGCCCTATGCCACACTATGAGGACGGAGCATTTTGCTTGGGGTTGCAGGTCACATGCTTTGGGACATTTGTGCCATCTCCCCAGCTCCCCAGTTCATAGTCTTTGCTGGAAAGGGCAGAACTGAGTGGTCCTGACCTCACCCTGTGACCCCTTCACCCCACTCTGATTAGACCAGGGGTGGATTCCCTCAGGATTTTAAGCCAAGTTACAGAAACTACAGTCAATGGGTATGCACTGTAGCGAGGGCCCAGCATCACTGAGGGGCAAGGTTGGGTCAGCGCAACCCAAAGTCACATACAAACAAACCTACTGGAGAGCAAAATTATAATTAGAGGAAGCCAAAGTCTTTGGAGAGAAGGAATTCGACATGCTTTTAAACAGCAAAGAGGAAGCCGGGTGCAGTAGAGCACACCTGTAATCCCAGTACTTGGGAGGCCAAGACAGGAGGATCACAGGTTTGAGACCAGCCTCAGGAACTTAGCAAGATTCTCAGCAACCTAGCAAGACCCTGTCTCAAAAAAATAAATAAAATAAAATAGGGCTTAGGGTGTAGCTCGGAGGTAGAATGCCCCTGGATTCAATCCCTAGTAACACACACACACACACACACACACACACACACGTGCGTGCGCACACACGCACACACAGCAAAGGGGATATGGTTAATAGCTCATTGGTAGAGCACCTGCCTAGCATGCGCTAGTCCCTGGATTTGATCCCCGGAATGTCAAGAAAAAAAAAAAGCAAAGAGAAAGAGTCAAACAGCCGGGCGTGGTGGCGCACGCTTGTAATCCCAGTACTTTGGGAGGTGGAGACCGGATTCGCGGCCAGCCTCAGCTATCTCGCTCTCTCTCCCTCTCTCTGTCTCTCTCTCTCTCTCTCTACTTAGTGAGGCCCTCCGCAACTTCGTGAGACCCGGTTTCAAAATAAAGTATAAAAAATAGGGCCGGGGGTGTAGCGCAGAGGTAGAACGCCCCTGCGTTCAATCCCCGGTACCGCAAAAAAAAAAAAAAGAGTCAAACAAATAAAAATAAAAAATAAGTAAAAGAATGAAATGGTCAGGGGACAGAGACTGACTGACCTCGCTGTCCAACTTTCTATTTCCCAGCCTCGGTCCCTGTGAGCCCAGGTGGACTTTGTTTCCTCCTTTGCATGTTGGTAAAATTGCTGGCTTTATCTTTACAGTGAACTCTTCTTTTAATTTCAGCTAATTGGAGTGAGATTTGATTCCTAGCAACCAGCGATGCCCCGACCAAGGGACTCCCCCTTCTCCCTGGCTTGTCGGTTCACCTTCTCTCTCCTGTCAGGAAAGAAAGGATCAGAAAAACGCTCACACTAAGTCCTTAGTTTTCTGGCTCTTCAGGGGCATTTTAGAAGAACAGCAGCGGGAAGGCCACATTAAGGAATAACAACAATTCAGAGACCATTTTTTGGCATCGGCTGGCTCGGGCATGTTTTAGGAAGAGCGTCTTCTATTATCTTGGTAGCTGACCACAAACTCTGCTGAAAAAGGGCCACTGCGGCCTTTTCCTGTTTCCCGACATTCCACACATCATTCTATCTACCTATCTATCTATCATCTATTTTTGGGTACTGTAGGTTGAACCCAGGGGCATTCTACATCCAAGCTACACCCCCAGCCCTATTTATTTACTATTTTCTACGGTACTGGGGATTGAGCCCAGGGGCACTCTACCTCTGAGCCACACCCCCAGCCCTTTTTTGTTTTGTTTTGTTTTGTTTTGAAACAGGGTCTCACTAAGTTGCTGAGGCTGGCCTTGAACCTGTGATCCTCCTGTCTCAGCCTCCCAAGTACTGGGATTATAGGCGTTCGCCTATAAGCACCTTCATTCAGTGTCCAAGAGTTATTGCATTCTTTTGAATGGATATATATCATACATATAATCTGATTTGAATATTTTGAGAACTTCTGGGCCTAATATTTAGAAAACCTACTTTTTCCTTTTGCCACACCTTCTGGACTTCTGTCCCTCCTTGAACTTCTGTGAGCTCTTCTAGAATTGTTTGAAGCATATGAGGAAGACAGGAAATCATTATTGGCTTTTACTTAGCTCAGAAAAAAAGAATTAGAGTTGGCCTACTCATATTCATAAAGTGGTAATTAAAGGAACCACTATCAGCAATTGAAAAGAGCTTTCTGAGCCTGCATGCCCTCCTATTGCATCTGGGCACTCCCCGCCCGGGCCCTCAACCCCTTAGAATCCATCCCCTGCCAGTCACGAAGCTGCGTTTCCAATGAGGCAGGGCAGGCATGCGGCCCAGGGCCTCAGTGCAGGATGGGGGTGTGAGCCCAGTATCCCACGCAGTGCTGTGTCCAACTACTTACTAGGAAAAGAGGCCATTCTCACAGATTCAATCTAAAGCCAATGAGGGGAAAATAAAGTAAGTCTGATAAGGGAAGAGTAATAGAAACCTAAGACTATCCATAAATACTGTTTTAGAGAAATTTTTTTCATTCAAAAGGACTGCTTTCTCTGATAGACTATCATTAACATTTTGTTTCCCTTTTCTATATCATTAAAGGCAAGAGTAATATTCAGAACATTGAAAATTCATATACAGAAATAAAAGAAAATGACGTTTTGGACATGCTTGGTTCTCTACCATATTATGTTCTTGTCTTTTCTGGTACAATAGTAGGATTTATTTTCTAAACATCCCAATTTTGCAGAATGAATCACAGTGAAGGTAGAAACCAGCTGAATCATTCACCCGTCCATCAATCAATAGTCTTGTTTTCCTTTTTCTTTTATATGCTTATCGTTATACTAAAAAAGGATATGAAGAAATCTTCTATTTAAAGCACTTCTTCCCTTCAATTATTTTGTTTGGTTCACAAGTAATATAGTAAAGCTATCATTAACCTTGTGTTGGTTCAGATTCTTATTAAAAGTATTGTCTTGGAAACTTGAGTCACGTACAGTCTTCTAGTATATCAAATCTGGTGCCTTCCAAATGGAAGACAAGCGTGGTCTGGAAAGGTAGGAAGGAAAGGAAATCTTTCCTGGCCTGGAGAAAGGCCAGTCAGACTGTGGATTCTGGTCTACATTTGGTCTATGTCTTCTTCATTTGGTCTTTAAGTAAGCATTGTTTTGTTTCAAACATAACAAACCTAGCTAGTCCTTCTTAAATATAGCCATCTAAGATACGGGGTTCATTATGATATACTAATTTGTTGGACACATCTTTTATTATTTGTACAGATAGTTTCAAGGAGAAGAAATATAGACAGTAAGGAACAAAATATTACGTGGAAATAAAATATTACTTGGAACCAAACAATGATTTGGGGTGGGGGGGTCGAGGGAGCTGAATGTTGGTCACTGTGGTAGCACCATGAGGCAAATGGTTGTCACATACTAGGTTTTCTTGGTGTTTCAACACCCTCCTCAGTAAAATATGATTCCTCCAGGGCTCATATCTCATTCTAAGACTCATTGTCTGAACTTTTTCCTGTTTTTTATCATTTGACCCAAAACTTGCAACACAAAATCTTCCCAATTATTATTCACTGAACAATCCACTGTTCAGTAGCCATTATATTTTCAATGCAATAATCACCCCTAGCCCCCTTAATCTTTTCCATTCTAACTATCAATGGAGAAAACTGTGAATTCAAAGGGACATTGATTTATTATGCATTCTTTCTAATAAAAGAACTTGGAGAAATAATTTGGCATAGATGGTATCTTCTGTGTAAATCACTGTGATATTGACTCCCAGGAAGTTCTCAAGAAACTAAATTGATATTACTAAGTATTCTCTAAATACAGCCTTGTTATAGACTCCTAGGCTACCTGCTCGTGAAAATGCATAGTCTTTCAAGGTAATATCTAGCGTCATTAGCTGTTCAATACTCAAAATCACTTCAGTGCTTGGACAAATCTGGTGACCATAATTACATGTGGGCATTTTCAGATAGAATGTATCAAAATGTAAGTATATTAAAGAATTTTTGACAAACTTAACCATTTTTTGGTGCAGTCTCACATCATGTCTTTATTTGTAATAATAGCAATAATTGAGGCAAAGATAATAGATTGCATTACCATTCCTTCCCTCACCCCCGCCCCTGGTACTGTATTATCCAGTCCTCCAGTGGACACGCTGCCAGTCTGCAAGGGGCTTGGTGACATCAGTAGTACAGTCACATTTCCTTTTGTGATAACATGCCCTAAAAGTAATTGTTAAGCCTCGTTTTCTACCCTAAAATTAAACTCCCTGCCCTTACCGCCCCAAGGACAAAGCCAGTTCCCCAAGGATGAAACCAGTTCCTGCCCTTACCGCCCAAACCGGACCCTCCCTTGCCTGTGTGCGCAGCCCACCCCCCTAGACCTACCCCCTTGCTTCTAAACTAGGAGAATTTACTGTGATTGGTCAA
>PVJS01038151.1:0-19555 GCA_004027185.1 Glis glis
AATAAATAAATAAATAAATAAATAAATAAATAAATAAATAAAAATACATAAATAAAAATAGGCTCTGGGGGTGTAGCTTGGTGGTAGAATTCTTCTGGGTTCAATCCCCAGTACAAAAAAAAGGGTAAAGCTATAGGAACATGATGGATGACTCTCAGACAAGACCTATACACATGCTTCTAGTTTTTTCTCTTCCTTTCCCTTTCTCCTCCCCTTCTTTTTTTTCTCTCCTCCTCCTCCTCCTCCTCCTCCTCCTCCTCCTCCTTCTTCTCTCACTCTCTTTCTTTTTCTTTTTTCGTGGTACTAGGTATGGAGCTCAGGGCCTAACCCATGCTAGGAAAGCACTCTACCACTGAGCTACAGCCCCGGCCCTTAGTTTTCATTTATAATAGTTTTATGGAGATGTAATTCTCATGCCATATAGTCCACCTATGCACACTGTATCATTCAGTGGTTTTTAGTATACTCATGGAGTGAAACAGCCATCACCTCCATCAATTTTAGAACATTTTCATCACCCCAAAAAGAAACCCTGTGCCATTAGCAGTCACTCTCCATTTCTCCCCAGGGCTGCCCCCCTCTAGCCCTTGGATTTGCCTATTCTGGGCATCCCATATAAATGGAACATATAATACATGGTCCTTACAAGGGGAGTCTTTCATTCAGCATAACATTTTCAAGGTTTATACTTATTGTGGCCTGCATGAGTACTTCCTTCCTTCTATGGTTAAATATTATTTCACTGTATGGATAATACATGTTTTGTTTATCCACTCATCCATTGGTGGACACTGTGTTGTTTCTATGGTTTGACTATTATGAATAATGCTGCTGTGAACATTTGTGTACAAGATTCTGTGGGAACATGTGTTTCTATTTCACTTGGGTGGAATTGTGGGGTTCTAGGGTGCCTCATCCTTCACCTCCTTCCCATTCTCACCTCTGACCTATTTCCAGGTATCTGTATTTTAATAATGTAAGATACATCTGATCTCTCACCTCCCTTTGGAAGCCCTCCCTGACTATTCCCACCCATAGGCACTTTTACCCCTCTATTCTTGTACTGATTGCTTTGTCTTCATAGTAAAATGCTGGCCTTGTGCTAGGCCCCCTTCCATGTCCCCAGGGCCAGCCCTGGTACCTGGGTAAAGCAGAGAAGCCTGACTCTGATGGAGTTTGGTGAGGATGGGAGTGGGCAGGAGTGGACCTGGCTTGAATGGAGGAACCTCAGACAACAAAGAATAACTGGCCAGCTGGGCAAGATGGCACACATCTATAATCCCAGCAACTCAGGAGGCTGAGGCAGCAGGATCAGCAAGTTGGAGATCAATTTGGGCAACTTGGCAAGACCCTGTCTCAAAATAAAAAATTAAATTAAAAGGGTTGGAGGTGTAGCTCAGGGGAAGATCACCCCTGGGTTCAATTCCCAGTACCAAAGCAACAAAAATAGTAACAACTGGCCAGATACAAGGTCTTAGTCCTGAATTCCCTTGGCCCAGCCAGCCATTGACCTGTGGGCACAATGGCATTTTCATAACTTTCTCTCTTTGTTCACCTTGATCGTGGCCAGGCCTTCATCTGGGTTCTCTGAAGCCAACTAATATGCCGGCCCTAGCCTAGGCAGAAGCTTTTCTGGGCTGAGTTTTCTAGTGCTGTCTCACTCCAAGATTTTTTGAATGACTTCAGGGAGGATGGTCACAGGTAACTGGTTCCCCTGTTCATCACAAAACAGAGAGATGATTGTCAAAGAGGATATGGTAGGAGGCACGAGGAGGGCCCACTGTGGTGGAGGCTCTCTGATCAGGACCCCCTGTGGAATGGACTCAACAAGTCACCTAAGCATAGAATCGCAGGAGTAGAGGGACCTGGGCTGGAAGAGATGTCAAAGATCAGCTGGTTCTAGGCTGGGCATGCACACCTGTAATCCCAGTCCTCAGGAGGCTGAGACAGGAGGACAGTAGGTTTGAGGCCAGCCTCAGCAGCTTAGCAAGACCCTGATTCGAAATAAAAAACTAAAAGGGCTGGGGTGTAGCTCAGAGATAGAATGCCTCTAGGTTCGATCTCCAGTACAAAAAAATAAAAATGATCTGCTGGGTCTACTAAGTGTGGTCTGGGGACCAGAAACATCAGCATCACCTGAGAGCTGGTTAGAAATGTCCAACCCTGGACCTGCAGAGTCAAAATCTGCATTTAACAAGGTCCCCAGGGGACTCATGTGCGTGTCCCTGCAGAAGTACATCCCTGCCGCGCCCTGAACAGCTGGCCACCAGGCCTCTGCCCCTATCCTCCCAGGATAGCCTCTCTTGGGCACTTCCAGAAAACTCCTCCTTCTAAGGAACTAAAACTGGATTCACGAAGCACCCACTCATGGATCCTAGCTGCACACCTTGGATCCCTCTACAATGGATTCACTATCTCTTCCCTCAGTCAGAGTAAGGGAGTCTTCTGCCATTTTTGAGATAAACTAGAAAGACTATTACCAAAGATTGCAACGTGCTTCCCAGCAACATGGTGTCCATATGGGGTCTGGAGGCTGGCGGGAGGTTCCCAAGGAGAAGAGGATATGGGGTGGGAAACTGTTCCAGAATAGTATGTACCTGTTTAGACCCAGACTGGGGCTTGGTGACTGCACAAACATGGTTGGACTCCTACTGGCTAAGTTTGGCCTCATGCAGGGATATGGAAGAAAACTGTAAATATACTCAGTCTCCCCACCCAAGAGCCGCTGGAAGTTAGTACATGGATATATCACTATCCTGCAAATGTCCTGTGAGAGAAACATCATGGTACCCATTTTGCAGATCAGTAAAAAGAAATGCATAGAGGCCAACGTCCCACTCAGAAGCAATGGAGCTTGAGTTGGAACCTGGAGCTTTGGCCTCTAAACCTCATGCTCTAGCCAATAGGGGTCAAGGGGCGAAGCCATTTGTCATCAGTTGGCCAAGCCTGGTTAGAAAGTATGCAGTTGCCTAGAGAAGGCAGCTCCCATCAAGGCCAAGCTGCATACGGGATGGAAATAGAGACAGAGCGGGAACATATACCACACTTTGCCCACAAGAAATGCAACACATTTTCATAGTTGAAATTTACATAGTTCTTTATTCATGAAATTATGAACAGCTGCTATTTTGCTGCATTCCCAGGAAGAGTTGAAAAGGCAGCAAGGAGAACAGGCACGTTAGGCAAGCCCCATCTGCCCCTTGTGTCTAACACTTGCTTCCCTGCAGATACCAGACAATGGGGTTACCAGATGTCATCGCCTGCTCAGGAGGGACCCAAAAATCTGTGTGACCCTGAGCCAGCCAGCGTGGATGACCACCTCTCTTTTTCTCCAAATATTATAAATGTGCTCACTCCCGTCCACTTCCTGCTGTCCTGAGATGGAGGCTCTTCCTGCTGGAATGTGGATGGTGGTGGATTCACAGAGGAACTTCAGGAATGTCATTCCAGTCTAGACCAATGTGCACGCACCCTGGCGTCCTCCTGCAGGCTCTTATAATGGAGCAGGAGGCTGAGACCAGAGACTCATAATGACAGCCTGAGGTCAACCATCCAGTGGTGGTCAAGTTCTCAAAGTGGCCTCTTCCCTATCACGATGTGTCCTTTGAGTGGTACCCATGGGCTAAATGTTCCTGAAAAGGTCTTCCAGCCCCCTAACTACACAGATGCACCTCTTTTCCAGTATGAGTACCTCAGATAGTACCCACTGGTCAGGAAATGGGGTGGGACCAACTCTCTGGCTTTTTACATGAGAGTCAAGATTTCTCTACTGGGCTCCTGCACCCCAGGCTCTGCCTCTGCCTCCTGCTGTTCTCTTGGTAAACACAAAGTGGACACTGTGCCTGCTTCCCCTGAGGCCATCCAGGCTGCCCCTTGGAAATCAGGAGGGGCTTCTTCCTTTTTCCCATCCTTCCTTCTTGTACTAGAGATCGAACCCAGGGGCATTCTACCTCCAAGCTACATCCCCAGCCCTATTTTATTTTTTATTTGAAATTGGGTTTTGCTAAGTTACTGAAGGTCTTGCTAACTTGATGAGGCTGTCCTTGAACTTGAGATCCTCCTGTCTCAGCCTCCCAAGTACTAGAATTATAGGCATGCACCATGCTGCGCAGCCAGGAGGGGCCCCTTTCTCCCTTCACAGGGGCACTGAATACCAGAAACACAGTAACTTCTGTCCCCATCCCACCCCACAACTCTCTTCCCTTTCCATGCACTTGTCTCAGAACCTTTATTCCAAGGTCAGGGCATGGCTTCCCAAGGCCACTCTGGACAGAACACTCTGGAAGACCATTTAAGCCCACCTTTTCCAGCAGGAAGAAGTTGGGACAAATCCACTTGCAAAGGCTGCTGGATAATCCAGGGACCTATGCAGGTGTGAGAAAGGCCAGAGCCATTTAGCACACACATTAATGGGAGGATGCTTTTTTGGTTTTCGGAGCACGGCCGGCCCCTCCACACCTCGAGGCTGAGATTAAAGCAGGGAGGGGTGCATTGTGAAGGATGTCGTAAGGCAGATCAGTTACCCCACCTTCATTGCCAATGCAAGCACCTGGCTGCCGCTCTGGACGTCAGAATACCAGGATGGTGACAAAAGGCTGTCATCTTATCTTCTTGCAATTTGTTTGTGCTCCACACCCCTGCACTGGAACAGGAAAGAAAGACAGTGGAGCTGGGAGTGGTGGAAAGCCAGAGACCCATAGTGCTGGGGCTAAACCCCAAATCCAGGGTGCTGGCTGCGGGAACAGTGGGTCTTTGACTTTAGCTCTAGGCTTTGATTTTAATCTGAGCAAGAAAGGGAAGTTAGACATTATTTTGTCTCAGCATCAGGTTCTCATAGTTAATGAGGTGAGATGCCAGGCAATTAGGTAAGTAGGAGAGGCTACTTTCTGATAGGAGTTAGCAAGCACCCAGATAGTACCCACTGGGCCAGAAAGGGGGGATGGGACCCACTGAGTCATGGCATTTAGCACAAGAGTCAAGATTTCCTGATGGGGGTCTTTTTAAAATATTTATTTATTTATTTATTTATTTATTTATTTATTTTTGTGGTACTGGGGATTGAACCCAGGGGCATTCTACCTCTGAGCTACACCCCTAGCCCTATTTTTTATTCTTTATTTTGAAACAGGGTCTCACTAAGTTGCGGAGGTCCTCACTAAGTAGCTGAGGCTGGCCTTGAACCTGTGATCCTCCTGTCTCAGCCTCCCAAGTACTGGAATTACAATCACGTGCCACCATACCCGGCTCTGGTGGGGTCTTTTGGGGAGAAGGGGACCTGTGGGCCAGGTGTCTGGCTACACTGTTCACATTTTGAGTCCTACTCCTATCACCCACCAGCCAGGCGGCCCCAGGCTAGTCGTTTCAGTTCGTGGACCCTCAGTTTCCTCACAGGCGGTTGTACATCGTGACCGTGACAATGGGGAGGAACACACTTTGCAGACTGTCTGCAGAGCCTCCTCCAGAGCAGGAGGGCGGTGGGTTAATCTCTCCCTTTCTCTGGGAGGCTGGGACTCCATGTCATTCTTAGATGGGCACAGTGGGGGTCTGGCCAGCAGTCTGCAGTCTATCTCATGCCATCAATTAACAAACAGGATACCGGTATGAGGTATGAGTGAGTGAGCGAGGGGCAGGCTGGACCTGGAGAGCTGCCACGGACAGAATCAATGAAAGCTCCGGCTTCCAGACCGACTTGATTACCCCTTGCTGCCTGCCTCAGGCTATGATCTTGTCTCCTGAGAGAGAGACAGGCTTGCCCTGCACAAGAAAACCCAAGGGCCCAGAGACACCTACATTGGGAGGATTTCTCTCGGTGGTGAGCATGCGTGTACGTGTGTGGAGTGGTGACGGTGCTCCCACTTGCTATCAGGAACCTGGCTTTCCACCCCTCCCCAGCGGGAGAGACCCCAGTCAGAGATGGCAGAGGGCCAGTCCCAGGCCTGAACCTGCAAGAGGATGAGGGTCAAGTACCTCCATTTTTTTTTTTTTTTTTGATGGTGGTGCTAGGGATTGAACACAATCCCTATATATCACTGAGCTATACCCCCAGCCCTTTCTATTTTTTATTTTGAGACATGGTCTTCCTAAATTGCCCAGGCTGGACTCCAACTTGCAATCCTCCTGCCTTGACCTCCCCAGTCACTGGGATTACAGGTGTGCATCAGAAACCCTGCCAACTACCTCTATTTTTTTTTTTTTAGTACTAGAGATGATTAAATGCAGGGATGTTCTACCACTGAGCTACAGCCCTCCCTTTTTATTTTTTATTTTGAAAAAGGGTCTCGCTATCTCACTAAGTTGCTGAGTCTGGCCTCGAACTGGTGATGCTCCTGTCTTACCCTCCCAAGTACTGGGATTACAGGCCAGCGCCACCTCACGTGGCTCCAAGTACCTCCATTCTTGATGTTCCTGTAGTTGGGTGGGTGAATCTGCTGCTTGGCCCTCATCCCACAGGCCCCAGGGCCATGTGACTGTGTTCTTGGTATCGCCCTTTGGAATAGTCTCCCCTTAGAAAGATGTCACAAGCCCACCTGGTGTCTTCTCAAAGACACATACTATCAAAGCAAATCAAAGGACATTTTTTTTGTGTGGTACCGGGGATTGAACCCAGGGGCGGTTTACCTCCGAGCTACACCCCCGGCCCTATTTTTTATACTTTATTTTGAAACCGGGTCTCACGAAGTTGCAGAGGGCCTCACTAGTAGCTGAGGCTGGCCGCGAACCCGGATCCTCCAGTCTCCGCCTCCCAAGTACTGGGATTACAAGCATGCGCCACCACACCCGGCTATCAAAGGACATTTTAAAATTGTCTCATCTGAACCATAACTCACCGTGGGCCAGTGGCTATTTACAAGGCTGAGTTATTTTTTCAAAACCACTGGGAGCCAGGATTACACTTGTAATCCCAGTACTTGGGAGGCTGAGACAGGAGGATCGCAAGTTTGCAGCCAGCCTCAGCTACTTAGTGAGTCCCTCTGCAACTTAGTGAGACCCTGTTTCAAAATAAAGAATAAAAAATAGGGCTCAGGGTGTAGCTCAGAGGTAGAATGCCCCTGGGTTCAATCCCCAGTACCTAAAAAAAAAAAAAAAGCCACTTGTAGTGACTAGCATCCCCCTGCCCATGGCTCCACACTACATGGTGGCTGGGGACATCCTGGTGGTTTCCCAGTTGCCAAGCTGAGGCTGAGCTGGTGTTGAGGGGTGCTCAGGGACCTATAGACAAGCAGAATGTTCCGTGTCTGAAGGGCCTTGGCATTCCCACCTGAATCTGCCACAGCCGGAAATGGGGCCCAGCAGGAGGATTGGGCCCCAGCAAGCAGGACCCCAGGTGTCCTAGAACCATCAACACTCCGTTAAGGAAGGACAGAAACGTTCTGGACTGGCCTTTGACCTAGACAGCCACTAGAGACACTTGGCCGTTGGTTACAGCAGAAGCTGATGGAAACCCTGCTCTGGGACCCTATCCAGGTTCAAGGCGGGCTGTGGGGCACTGAATGAGGGAACCTGAGCTGGGAGGAAAGAATTGGGACAGTTTCCTTGTCCTTGTCCTGAGACCCATCTGTTCCTTTAGGATGAGAAAAAGATGAGGGAAGAGAGAAAGGAAGGAGGGGCTGCCTCAGGGGGTCTGGGGTGAGTGGCTGGTGCCATGTGCACACGGGTCCTGATCTCTGGGGATCTGGCTTCCAGCCCTTGCCAGGGACCGTCCCCGGCTTCCCTGCAGCCTGGTCGGCGCAGCCTCGCACAGTCTTTTCCTCATTCTGCTCTTTTCCGAGGCTTCCATTCAAACGCTGGTGGCACAGATGCCTGGTGCAGCAGTCCAACGCTGAAAAGACGCAGTAAGTGAAATTTTTGCCATATGTTAATACACATGTTTGAGTTTCCATAAATGCTCAATGTGGTTTTTATGGTACTCGGAACGGTGGTGTTTATACCGTTTGGAGGGGCTTTGAATTCAAATGTGCAAATGATTTTTTACAAGATGTGACTCAAGGACGAGCCACAGTTGGGGTTGCCTGCCATCCAGATGGAGCAGGCTTTCGGCAGCTTTGAGCCTGCCACTTGTGACTGAGTGAAACCCTCCTGCTCCTGGCACCCCCTTCTTCTTCCTGCCCGGGGCGCTGGGTGGACAGTGCTCAGGGCTGGTGGGGGGAGCTGATCAGGATCAGGCTATTTGGGGATCAGGGTGTGTGTACCCCAATAGACGACCATCCAGACCCTCACATGCCAAGTGTGATCAGATGAACTGGCAGGACTGGAGGAGAGGGATGTCATCAAGGAGGGGTGCAGGGCTGGGTCAGGAGGAAGAAAAAGAAGGAAGAAAGGCCAGGGGAGCGGAAGGTTGGGTGCACTTTGTATGAGGAAAGGCAGAGGTGAGATGGACAGGGCAAGGGTGGCCCCTGGATCCTGCCTTGATCCCTTTTAAGCCTCAACATCCCATCCCCATCCTGTCCCTCCAGGGCTACACAGGAGGTGTTCGCTCTGCCCATAATCTCCTCCCGTTTGTCCACCTGGAAAATCCCTGTTGATCTCTCAACCCCCAGCTTCTGTTCTCCCTGCCCGCCCCTCCCACCTCCCAGGGTCCTGCCCCCGAGTCCTGTCCATCCTAGGGTCATGCTCTCGGGGCCTTGGGACAGAGCTTGTCCTCTTCAGGTCTTTTTCTCCAGCCTGGTCTGCAGCAGCAGGGAAGCCGGCAAGAGGAAGGGAGGAGTGGAGGGTGAGGGGCCGCAGCACCTGGTGGGAAGCTGGGGGCGCAGCCTGTGGGTGTGGTTCTCATCCTTCTCCAACACCTGGCTTACTATCACACTTAAGCCCAGGGGTCCCTGAGGAACCGAGCTGGGCTCAGTGACCACAGCTCCCTGCCATCACCGGAGGGGCCAGGAGTCCCCATAACCCCTCTCAGCCAGGCCTGGTCCAGCGGACCACCCTGCAGGATGGCAGGGGTATGGGTGTTCTAGCAGTGGCTGTGCCCAGGAATAGTCCCCGGGGGGTGAGGGCATCTCTAAGGGCACCGGTGTCTTTGATGGTGTCCTCTAAAGGCCCAAGAGAGTCCCCAGTATCCTAGGGCCTCCTCCTGCAGGGTGGACTGTGCCTGGAGCTTCCCCCATGAGCTCTCAGTCAGGCGCCTCTGCTCTCCGTCTCCCCTGAGAGTTTGCCCTCACTTGTCCAGATCTGTCCCTGCCAATATCTTGGGGTTTGTAAGCACTGTGGGTGAGCAGATACATTCTGGGGGAGCCCTGGGGGGTGTATATGCATGGGGTGGGAGGGGGCGTCTCTGTTGTCTTAAGCGAGCGTCGGTGATATTTGGAAATCAGTTACCTCCCCTCTCGCACTGGGCTTTTTCCCAAGGGACAGAGGGGCGAGAGGACGTAATCTCGGAGCTCCGATCTCCTTCAGGGGGATTCGTGTATATGTTGCCTGTAATTATAGGTCGATAATGATATAATTTATAGTACGTATATCATCATTTGTGAGTGACTGGACGAGCTGGCAGGCAAGAAGGGCGCAGTCATGTCAGAAGCTTGTAAAAACGTAATTATATTTCTTTCTGATCTAGCTTTCGCCTACCCGGTCAGATTGGGGTGTTGTGAAATGAATGAGGAGGGATGAGCGCCAGGATCGTTGGACGATCCAGAATGGAGGGGAGGCTTGCCATGCGAGGCTAAGCAGCCTTCTTTTCTGGGGGGGTCCGGAAGCAGGATCTGAGTTGGACGAGGGCAATTTTGAGAAGGGGCCCCACAGGGGTTCTGGCATCACATAAAGAGGGACCTCCCCAAAAGAGAGCTGGCCAGACGACCCTGGGTCAGACTGTCTTGTGGGTGAGGTCAGAGCGGCTCCCGATCCCTGAAGCCCCCAGGAACCTTGGCTCTCAGAAGGAGAGCAGGAGTCAGGGTTTCTCATCGTTGGGCTGCCCCTGGGGGAATTCTGGGGCTGGAGACGCTTGTCAGGTCTCCCAAACCTGATGGAATCTCCTGGAGCGGGCATCTGGATGGAGCTGGGTTGGAGTCGTGAGCGATGGTTGGGGGAGATTGGGTTTATCTGCCTCGCATCGCCCATTCTCGGTAATAAGCGAAGCTGCAGAAAGCTCTTGGCCCGAGATATGATGGTGTAATGTAATTACGGTAATGATACTTTGTAGTTCTACGCAGCCTTTCATCTGCGGAGCTCCGAGTCCTTTATAAACATTAATTAATTCTCATAACTCGGCGATGAGGTAGGTAAGTATCATCACCCCCATTTTACGGATGAGAAAGCCAAGACACAAAGACGATCAGCCATCGGCTCCCTGTCCCCAGAGGAGCCCACAGCTTCAGCTGGCCTCCACTGTTTTTGGTGTCCAGGCACCCAGGCTGGGCCCCCTACTATGCAGAGGGGACCGTACAAGTGCGGGTGTCCCTTGCAGGCCCTCCAGGACTTTGTGCGTTCCCCCCTCTCCTCTCTTTTCCTCTCCTCTCCTCGCCATCAGGTGCCCATACCCAAGGCTTGTGCACCAGGGAGGTCTCAGGAGCCCTTCGGATCCGCAGGGGCTCTCGGTAGCTCTGTCCTGGAGGAGACTCTGGGATGGAGAATGAGCTCACCATGTGTCAGAGGAACAAAACCCAGCCCTGACCCCCTCTCACTGCTGTCGCTCTGTAGGGGTAGCCTGGACCCTCTTGATCACCCTCACCCCCCTGTTTCAAGCCCCAATCGATCCCCAATCCCCATCATTCACATTCATTATACCTCCTTATTACCACCAGCCTAACACAGAGAGCACATCACAGCAAGCCCACATTTTTTTGTTATTTTTTGGTGTGGTACTGGGGATGGAACCCAGGGGCATTCTACCTATTTTATTTTTATTTTGAGACAGGGTCTCACCCCAGCTTTTTTTTTTTTTTTTTTTTTTGCGGTACCGGGGATTGAACCCAAGGGTGTTCTACCTCCGCACTACACCCCCGGCCCTAATTTTTATACTTTATTTTGAAACCGGGTCTCACGAAGTTGCGGATGGCCTCACTAAGTAGAGAGAGAGAGAGAAAGAGAGAGAGAGAGAGAGAGACAGAGAGACAGAGAGCTGAGGCTGGCCGTGAACCCCGATCCTCCGGTCTCTGCCTCCCAAAGTACTGGGATTACAAGGGTGCGCCACCACGCCTGGCTATTTTTTTAATCTCTATTGGGTGCCATGGTCTGGATTGCCTCCTGGGAGTCCTTCATGGAACAGAAAGACACTGGGGCTGGCAATTTAAAATAATAACAATATGGTTGGGAGTGGTGACACAGGCCTGTAATCCCAATACTAGGAAGGCTGAGATAGGAGGATTGCATGTTCGAGGCCAGCCTCAGCAACTTAATAAGACCCTTAGGAACTTAGTGAGACCCTGTTTCATAATAAAAAGGGCTGGGGGCTATAGCTCAGAGGTAGAATGCCCCTGGATTCGATCCTCAGAACCAAATAAATAAATTAAATAACAACAAAAAATCCAGTTCTGGTCTGGGTTCTGTTCCTTGATAGCTGTGTGACCTTGGGCAAGTTGCTTTCCCTCTCTGGGCCCCAATTTTGTCATCTGTGGAAGAGGATGGGTGATATTCTATAATTCCTCCCACTGGGATTGCAGGGCAGTCCCCGAATGTGGGCTCCCTTCCTCTTTAACTGCCCCCGCAGTCCATCCATACATTTTCTGAATCATAAGCCATTATCCGACTTTGCCAACAGACTTTTAATCCTTTCCTCCCTTGAATCTGCCACTTCAGGCTTTGTATGATCAGTCTCAACTTCCTTGTTCAACCTACAACTCCCACCATGAACCCTTGCTCCCTCAAGACCCTACTTTCCCTTTAGATAGGCCAGGATCATTCCTGACTTCTCGCTTCCTCTCCTCTCTACCTATTGTCTGTGCGAGGCCAGCCACACGCTCACCATCAGGCTGGAAGCCGGGCTGAAATCCTCTCATTCCTCAAAGTTCAGCTGACTCCTTTCATGTGCTAGGAAATGTTGTGAAATTAGGCTGCTTTTCAAGAGGCTTAGTGTCTGCAGAAAGGGAGGTGATAGTTCTGTTCGTGAGAATATTTAAATGTATTTAGAGAGCAGACTGGTGAGAGAGCTCTGACAATGTGCAAAGAGGCCAGGGGACCCAAGGTTATTTCACCCGGAGGAGTCTGGGGCGGGGGCTAGGAGACCTGCCAGGTGAAGAGAGGTTGCCCTCTGGGGCCACAAAGGGTTCACGAGCATAGTGTCCATGAAGGAGGACTTAGGCACAATAGAAAGAGCATTCACGCCTGGCCTGGTGGCCCACGCCTGTAATCCCAGTACTTGGAAGGCTGAGAGGATTGCAGGAGGATTGCAGATTCAAGGGCAGCCGCAGCAATTTAGGGAGACCCTCAGTAACTTAGTGAGACCCTGTTTCAAAATAAAAAATAAAAAGGGCTGGAGGTGTAGCACGGAGGTAGAACGCTGCTGGGTTCAATCCCCACCAACACACATACACACACACACACACGCGTGCACGCACACACACACGCACACACGCACACACGCACACACCAAACAAAAAAGAAAAGCCTTTTTTTCCCTATCAGGGCAGTGGTGGCCTGTCTGTTAAGGCTGACTGCGGCTGAGGCCTAGCCTTGACAAGACAAACTTGTCATAACAGTACGGACATCCTCTTTGAACGTCAGAACCCAAGGCTTGGGTGGGTCCTTGAGCCCTGCACTGGGTGCAGATCAGAGTAAGAAAGAGGGGCTGCTAAGGTGGTGGTATGGCCCTGGCTTCCCCAAACCCCTGCTTGGGCTGCCAGTTACCCACCTCCTCCTGCTGCCCCTGACCTTGGGAATCATCTCCAGGACCTCAGGGCAGCAGCACCAGCGTGGCCTGACCTCCCAGCCTCTCACCAGTGCCCTGTGGGTCCAACATGCTCCTGGTGGGTGTTCTAAAGGAAGGGACCAAAGAGAGAGGGTTGCCCGACCTGTTGGACAGCATTCCGGGAGAGCAGACTCCAGGAGCGGAGCCCTGCCTGGGATCGCAAGCCCTCTCTGAGCGCCAGTGAGTGGCTGAGCATTTTACGTTTAAGACCCCAGTGGTGACCGAGTGTTGGTCTTCTTCCTTCCACACTGGCCCCACGGGCAGGCACAGATAGGAGAAGACAACAGAACTCCCACTCAGGAGGCTGAGCTTTGAGTCTCTGCTTTGCTCCTCTAAGAGCTGTGTGGCCTCCAGGAAGTTCCCTAACCTTTCTGAGCCTGGATTCAGGATTCCATGTGTAATTGTGTCTGCCTCGGTGGGTGGCTCTATGAGGATTGTGTAGGTAAGGAGACAGAATTACAAACTGTCTGATGTTTCGCCCACCTGAGAAGGTGGGAGAGAGTTCATTAGAAGGAGCTGGGAGAGGATGGCTGTGGCTGGTGGTCCCGGCTGGGTGGGGAAGGGGAAGACCAGCTACCCAAGGGGAAGGGTGAGATGGGGGCCCGTCTCTCTCCTGCAAGTCCTTGGGAACCATGAAGCAGGAGAGGCAGAAATTGCAAACAATAGAGGAGATGGAGGGAGGAAACAGGGATGTGATCTCTGGAGATAGCACACCCTCAGAGTCCCAGAGCATAGGTTGAATTCATTCATTCATTCACTCATTCATTCATTCAACAAATATTTTTTTTCTTTTCTTTTTCGTGATGGTGCTGGTGATGAACTCAGGGTCTTGTACATGCTAAACTCACACTTGAAGGCTGAGCTATACCCCAGCCCTAAGCCAGCAACTCTCAAATGCCAAATATTATTCCAGACACTGAAGCTATAGCAGTGACTGAAGCAAAGTTGCTGCCACCCTGTTTTTCTCTTCAGGCCAAGGAAGACGGAGAAACAGAACATCAGGGCAAGTCCAGAGCTTAGAGTGAAGCAGGGTGAGGAGGCTGTTTTGCAAAGAGGGACCAGGGAAGGCCTCTCCTATGAGCTGGTTTGTGAGCAGAGAACTGAGAAAATAAGCCCTGAAGATGCTGGAGAGGATAGGTCTCCCAGAAGAGGGAGCAGCAGGTGCAAGGGCCCTGTGGTGGGCACTTGGGGAAGGTTATGCCTGGGTTGGGACACACACTGGGCACATAGGCTGAAGCCCCAAGAAGGGAGAGGGTGGGTGCCAAGTTGCCTCTGCCAACAGTTTGCTGTATGACAAAGGCAATTTCTTTTCCCACTCTGGGAAACCCTCTCTCTCTGCACAATGAAAATTTGGCTTGAGCTCCAGGGTGGGTTTTACCTGGTGCAAGCGTGAAACCTGGAAGCCAGCAATGGGCCTGTGGCGTGGGGTCAGAAGGGAGGGCAGGAAGCAGGCCCTTTCCAGACTGGGAACAGACTCTTGCTGCGCAGCAATCACTGAGAGGTGGCCCCTCTTCTCCCTGTCCCAGCTGCTGCAGGCACAGCCCTCAGCGGGCACTGGTGGCTGATGCAAAGCTCTCCCTGGCTCTCCTGATCTGCGCCCTTCTCTGGATCATGCCTGATACCTGGAAGGTTCCTCCGCCGGCGTGGGCGTCTAGGGAGCTGCCCTGGTATTCCTGGAAATCAGGCCAGCGGGAACCAGGCACCCAGCTAGCCAGGGCTCGTCCCAGGGAGGCCCACCAGGCCCCCACCCCCTCCTCCCAGGGCGTACCTCCAGTGGCTAATGAAGACCACCAAACCCACCCTCCCGGGCCTACTGATGAGGTGTTTTGGATCAGAGCGCAAGGCCAACTGACTGGGCCACCTTGAAGACGTCCCTGACTTTCTGAGCTGAAGCCGCACCCGTAAGATGGAGGAAAGGCCCGCTGTGATCTTGCAGGGTTAATTCAGGCTCACATGAGAACATATTCATGGAGAGCCCTTGGTGAATCCTACGATGCCATGGGCTGGTTTTCACTGGGAAAATGACCAGGATCCAGATCAGGGCCCTGGATGCATTACTTTGCCCTTTCCATGGTCTTTTTTTGGAGGGGGGTACTGGAAATTGAACCCAGAAGTATTCTGCCTTTGAGTTACACCTTCAGTCCTTTCTCTCTCTCTCTCTCTCTCTCTCTCTCTCTCTTTTTTTTTTTTTTGTGCTAGGGATTGAATCCAGGGGCATTCTACCTCTGAGCTATACCCCTAGCCCTTTTTATTTTCTATTGTGAAACAGGGTCTCACTAAATTGCTGAGGCTGGCCTTGAACCTGTCATCCTCCTGTCTAGGCCTCCCAAGTACTGGGATTATAGGCATGCACCACTGTGCCCAGCTAGGAACCTGCATTTCTAACAAGCTCCTGGTATTAAAGGAAAAAAAAATTATACCTTGAATAAAGGGAGGGGATAAAACAACAGGTACAGGGACCACTGCAATGGGTCTTACATTAGGGGAGAGATTGGATTGGACTCCAAATACATCACAGGCAAGTGGGAATTCATAACTAAGGAGCAGAACAGGGGTCAGCAGATGGGAAATGACTAAGAAGAGACTTCAGGGGTCATGGGGATTCTGGCTAAGCGGACCTGGCAGGATTCCTGCTGAAGGCAGGCCAGGGTGATCAGACATCACCTGGGGGAGGTGGAGGATCAGGACCAGATATCGAGGGTGTTGGGGTATCAAGCATAGAGGATTCTGGTTAAATCGATTCAGCAGGATTCCTGCTAAAACCGTACAATGCACAGAAGTCCAGAGGTCAGGGTCTAGGGGGAGAGAGCTCAGGAAGACTGGACAGAGTTTGGTCAAAAGAAGCGGCTTTGTCACCTGGGGACATGGATGCTGCAGGTCCAGGGCTACACTTTTGTGTGTGTGTGTGTGGAACTGGGGATTGAACGCAGGGGCATTCTACCTCCGAGCTACACCCCCGGCCCTATTTTTTTTATACTTTATTTTGAAACCAGGTCTCATGAAGTTGGGAGGGCCTCACTAAGTAGCTGAGGCTGGGTGAGGCTGGCTGCGAACCTGGATCCTCCGGTCTCCGCCTCCCAAGTACTGGGATTACAAGCGTGCGCCACCATGCCCGGCCCGGGGCTACACTTTGAACAGAAGACCAGGAGCACCTGAAATTGGCCACGGTGTGTGTGTGTGTGTGTGTGTGTATGTTAGTTACTGGTGATTGAACCCAGGGGCATTCTACCTCTGAGCTCCACCCCTAGCCCTATTTTTTATTCTTTATTTTGAAACAGGGCCTCACTAAGTAGCTGAGGCTGGCTGTGAACCTGCAATCCTCCTTTCTCAGCCTCCCAAGTACTGGAATTACAAGCGTGTACCACCACGCTCACCTTGGCCATGTTTGAACCAGAGTTTGAGACCTTCCCTTCTACACAGCCCTGATAAGCTCCACCCTTGTTCTCTTCCTTTTGAAATCTTTGAAAAACAACTTAATTGAGGTATCATTTACATACAATAAAACATACCCATTTTAATTGCATTTTGACCAATAGATATTCTCACGAAACCATCTCCCTGACCATGTTCTAGAACTTTCTCCCATTAAGTTCCAGAACTTTCTACCAGCCCACAAAATTCCTTTGCCCCTCCACCCGTGTGTATGTGTGTGTGTGTGTGTGTGTGTGTGTGTGTGTGTGTTTGTGTGTGTGTGTATGTGTATGTTACTGAGGATCGAACCCAGAGGCATTCTAACTGAGCTACACCCCCAGACCTATTTTATTTTTTATTTTAAAACAGATTTTCGCTAAGTTGCTGAGGCTGGCCTCAAACCTGCCATCCTCCTGTCTCAGCCTCCCAAGTACTGGGATTACAGGAGCAAGTACTGGGATTACAGGTGTGTGCCACCACACCCGGCTTGGGCCCTTTTGTCTTCAGTCTTCAATGTCCTTCCCTCCATCCCAGCCAGCTTCTCAAGGACTTTGCTCCTACATTCCTCTGCCCCTCCTCCTCCTCATCTCCTTTGGTACAGGTCCTTCCCAGGTGTGTCAGCATGTCACACCTTACCCTTGACCCTGCACACTGTCCCACCTGGAAAAGGTATGCTGAACACACCTGTCGACCTCGCTGTCTCAGAAGGCAGGGACTGTGTTTTCGTTTTCCCTTCCTATCCTACACGGTCAAGAAGCACTTCTCGAAGGAATGAACCTTGATGTGGGGCAGCTCCAAACTCCCGGTTGATTGTGCATTGTTAAACGGATAGATGATTATTTTAAGCACGATCATCCAGTTGTTTCCATAGATACCTGATCATAATGACTAATTAAACAAAACAGGTTTTCTATTTTATTATCTCTCTGATAGAAAAAAATAGTCCAACCTTTTATTCAGTTCAATTGTTCTTTTTTGGAAATACTGTCTTTTATGGCTCTAAGGAAGTGCAGAGAAACTGAGTTTCTTCTTTATAATGTGGTTTTCAGTGTTTATTCTCAAAGATGATAATAGGTAAAAGTCTCCTACTATCACCATTTCTGAGTGTTTGTTTATTCTCTGTGGGTCTTGGGGAAAAGTAAAGAAGACATAGACTAGTTGAAGAGGCAGAGGAGAAAGTAGACTCAGAGCCTGGAGTGACACGTGCTAGGGTGGAGGCTAGCCCAAGAGGTGGAGGGAACACAGAGGAGTTGCACGGGCCTCCATGGCTTGACTTGGACTTTGGGGGAGGGCGGTACTGGGGATGGAACCCAGGGGCATTCTACCTCCAAGCTATACCCCCAGCCCTATTTTTATTTTTTTGCTTTTGAAACAGGGTCTCACTAGGTTGTTGAAAGTCTTGCTACATTGCTGAGGCTGTCCTCAAACCTACAATTCACCTGTCTCAGCCTCTCAAGAACTGGGATTACAGGTGTACACCACCATGCCTGGCAGTGGTTTTGTTTTGATAGGGGTTCACAGGTGAAGAAAGTGGATGGGCCAGGCGGGGTGGCACATGCCTGTCATCCTGGCTAATTGGGAGGCTGGAGTAGGAGGATCACAAGTTAGAGACCAGCCTGGGTAACTTAGAGAGACTCTGTCTCAAAATAAAAATAAAAAGGGCTGGGGATGGGGCTCAATGGCAGAGTGCTTACCTAGCATGCATGAGGCCCTGGGTTCGATCTCTAGTAGTGGGAAATAAAAACGAGTGGATAACTTGCAAGAAAGGGCACTAAGAGCAAAGACATAAACTAACAACAAATACTTCTTATCTGCTTACTGTGTTCTAGGTACACTTCCAAGGCTTCATGCACATCACATCTTTTATCCCTTGCTATAGTCCCACGAGGGACATATTTTTATTGTTCTAATTTTTACAGAGGAAGCAATGGAGGCACACTGAATTTCAGCAACTTGCTCAAATTTACAAGCCCTAAAACCTGGCATTGCCAGGATCTGGCCCCAAGTGGCCTGGCCACAGAGCCAGAGCCCCTTAACCACTGTCCTATGAGCACAGGTCGTGGCGAGCGAGCAGGTAGGCAGGGGGGGTCAGGCATACATGGGGTTATTCAGAGACAGGGAAAGAAAGTCGCGATTCCACACGATCTTGAAGGCCTGGCTGATGGATTTGGACATTTCCCTGTAGACAATGGGGAGTCATTTAAGGATTTAGATGGAGGAGAAACGAGATCAATTCACACTTATGGGTGAGTGCCCTGGCAGCAGGATGGCATATGGATAGGAGAGGCAGAGACTTGAGGCAGAGGGGGGACCTTGGGGGAAGCCATAGGAACAGGAATAAGGCCTAGTTCAAGGCTGGGTCTTGTGTGTGTGTGTGTGTGTGTATGTGTGTGTGCGCGTGTGTGTGTGTGTGCGCGCGTGTGTGTTCAGCCATAAGCACAATGAATAGATAAGTACATGGGTGAGGTTTCCCAAGTGCCCGACTTGGCTTGGCTTCCTTCTCCCTGTGGACTGACTTGGGTGGTGTCAGGCTGGCCTGATGGGGAACATTGTCCCTGCTGAAGCCCTGGGAAAGAGCCCAAGGTCACAAGCAGACAGGCTCCTCCATCCCAGGGCAGTCCCCCAAGCTCTTACACAGGCATCAGTGACCCCAAACAGCAGGTCAGGGATGTGACTCCCCGGGGAATCCCAACCCTCTATTTGAAACAAAAGGTCCCCAACCTTGGTCTGTAGAATAGGAGATTGAGTGGTTGTTTAAAGTGCAGACACCCAGGTCCCATTGTCATGGGGAAACAGCTAATTCTGAGGGGTCCTTGGCTTCTATGATGAATAAGAATTTTGACACGTGCCATCAGAAAAAGGCAAAGGTTTTAATTAACTTAAAAAGGTGGGGATACAGGTTGGGGGTTAACTAAGAAAGGCAGGGATACAGGTTGGGGGTCATCTAAGAAACGGAGAGTGAGTCTCCCTGCGTGCGTCCATCCATCCAGGTGAGCAAGAGAGCATCCACGTGCTTTTGTAGTTTTTTTATAGGAGGGGGTAGGTAGGGTTGCACAGGAGAGGGCAGGACTTCCTCTTAGTCCTGTTTCCCTGGCAACAGATAGGCAGTGGGGGTCTGGCCTTTTGTCCTCCTCACCCACCCTATTTACATTAAGTATCTCAGGTGTGGAGAGGAGCCATTGTGATTAAGGGTATGGATTCCTTAAGGCTTTTGCCTGACTGAATGCACCCTATAGGGTGGAGTTAGATTATGAACTTTTTTTTTTTTTTGCGGTACCGGGGATTGAACCCAGGGGCGTTCTACCTCCG
>PVJS01038152.1:0-14089 GCA_004027185.1 Glis glis
GATCCTCCGGTCTCTGCCTCCCAAAGTACTGGGATTACAAGCGTGCGCCACCACGCCGGACCTATAATGGCTTCTTAAAAGTCTCTGCTCAGGCTGGGCGTGGTGGCGCACGCTTGTAATCCCAGTACTTTGGGAGGCAGAGACCGGAGGATCTGGGTTCGCGGCCAGCCTCAGCACTCTCTCTCTCTCTCTCTCTCTCTCCTTAGTGAGGCCCTCCGCAACTTCATGAGACCCGATTTCAAAATAAAGTATAAAAAAAATAGGGCCGGGGGCGTAGCGCGGAGGTAGAACGCCCCTGGGTTCAATCCCCAGTACCGCAAAAAAAAAAAAAAGAAGCCATTATAAACATGACCATACAACCAAAGGGAACTGTGATTAAAGAAGTAAACAATGGTATATGACAATGCTGCATCCGTAAAGATGAATTAATTTCAAAAAGAACCAAATGGAAATTATGGAATTTGAAAAGTACAATAGGCTGGGTATGGTGGCACATGCCTGTAATCCCAGAACATGGGAGGCTGAGATAGAAGGATCGCAGATTCAAGGCCAGTGCTCAGTAACATAGCAACACCCTGTTTCAAAATAAAAAGGGATCAGGGTGTAGCTCAATGAAATAAACTGACCAGCAGAAGAAATACATGAATTTGAACACAGATTGATAGACATGATGCAAGCCAAAGAACTGAGAGAAAAAAGAATTGTATTTATTTTTTGTGGTACTGGGGATTGAACCCTGGGGCATTCTATCTTTGAGCTACACCCCCAGCCCTATTTTTTATTCCTTTTTTATTTGGTTTTTTTTTTTTTGTAGCACTAGGAATTGAACCCAGGGGCATTCTACCTCTGAGCTACACTCCCAGCCCTATTTTATTTTTTATTTTGAAACATGGATGCACTAAGTTGCTGAGGCTGGTCACTAACCTGAGGTCCTCCTGTCTCAGCCTCTCAAGTACTGGGATTACAAGTATGCGCCACCACACCCAATTCAACATATGAATTTTGAAGGAACACATACATTCCAACCATAGCAGATAAAATGGACTATATGATATAGATTGAGTGTGTCTCCTAAAGATTCGTATCCAGGCCGGGCGTGGTGGCGCACACTTCTAATCCCAGTACTTTGGGAGGCGGAGACCGGAGGATCCAAGTTCGCGGCCAGCCTCAGCTCTCTTGCTTTCTCTCTCCCTGTCTCTCTCTCTCTCTCTCCTTAGTGAGATCCTCCGCAACTTCGTGAGACCCAGTTTCAAAATAAAGTATAAAAAATAGGGCTGGGGGTGTAGCGCGGAGGTAGAACGCCCCTGCGTTCAATCCCCGGTACCGCAAAAAAAAAAAAAAGATTCATATCCAGGACACTTGGTCCCCAGTGTAACCATATTGAGAGGTGGTGGATCTTTAAGAGGGGGGCTAGTGAAAGGTTACAGGGTTCCCACCGTTGGAAGGGGTTAAGGTAATTTTCACAGGAGTGGGTCAGTTTTTGGAAAACAGGGTTTTTGTTTTGTTATTTTTGTGGTACTGGGGATTGAACCCAGGGGTGTTCTACCTCAGAGCTACACCCCCAGCCCCTTTTTTTTATTTTGAAACAGGGTCTCATTAAGTTGCTGAGAGGCTTGCTAAATTGCTGAGGCTGGCCTCAAACCTGCAATCCTCCTGTCTCAGCCTCACAAGTACTGGGATTACAGGTGTACACCACCATGCCCGGCTCAGGGTTTTGTTTTGTTTTTTGGGGGGTGGGGTACTGGGATTGAACCCAGAGGCATTCTACATCTGAGCTACACCCCCAGCCCTTTTTTAGTTTTTATTTTGAAACAGGGTCTCCCTAGGTTGCTGAGAGTCTTGCTAAATTTCAGAGGCTGATCTTGAACCTGTGATCCTCCTGTCTCAGCCTCCCAAGTACTGGGATTACAGATGTGCTCTACCACACTGGCTTAGTTTTTTACTTTGAAACAGGGTCTTGCTAAATTACGAAGTCTGGCTTCGAATCTGCGATCCTCCTTTCTCAGCCTCCCAAGTACTGGGATTACCAGCGTGCGTACCACAGCTGGCTAAAATCGGGTTTTTAGAGAGCAAGGCCAGCCCGCGTACTTGGCCCCTTACACACGCGCTGCTTTCCTACCATACCATGGTGCAGCCAGGGAGGCCGTGGCCAGAGACCAGCACCACTGCTTGGACTTTTCACTCAGCAGAACTTTGAACCAAATAAACATTTTTTTGGAGGGTGGGATGGGGCTGGAGAGTGAACCCAGGACTCCATGCCAGACAGTGCTTTATCTCTAAGCTGCACTCCCAGCCCCTTAACTTGTTGCTTTATACTCAAACTCAGAGATTTCGTTATAGCAACCCAAAACGGATTAACCATGGACAAATTTCTGGTTTTTTTTTTTTTTTTTTTTGCGGTACCGGGGATTGAACGCAGGGATGTTCTACCTCCGTGCTACGCCCCCGGCCCTATTTTTTATACTTTATTTTGAAACCGGGTCTCACGAAGTTGCGGAGGGCCTCACTAAGGAGAGAAAGAGAGAGAGAGAGAGAGACAGGGAGAGAGAGAGCGAGAGAGCTGAGGCTGGCCGCAAACCCGGATCCTCCAGTCTCCGCCTCCCAAAGTACTGGGATTACAAGCGTGCGCCACCACGCCCGGCAACCATGGACAAATTTCGAAACAGTCACAAACAACAGAAGTTGACCCAAGAGAAATAGACAAACTGAAAAGATCTGTAACGAGGGAAGATATTGAGATAGTGACTTTGGGGGGGGGGTGCTAGCGATGAACCCAGGGGCATTCTACCTCCAAGCTACAACCCCAGCCCTATTTACTTGCTTAGAGTTTCACTAAATTGCTGAGGCTGCCTTCCAACTTGGGATCCTCCTGTCTCAGCTTCCCAAGTACTGGGATTAGAGGCATGCACCACCACGCCCAGCTCAGTGATTTTTTTTTTTTTTCAGTACTGGGGATTGAACCCAGGGGCATTCTGCCTCTGAGCTACAACCCCAGCCCTATTTTTATTATTTTGTTTTTTTTTTTTTTGCGGTACAGGGGATTGAACGCAGGGGTGTTCTACCTCCACGCCACGCCCCCGGCCCTATTTTTTTTTATACTTTATTTTGAAACCGGGTCTCACGAAGTTGTGGAGGGCCTCGCTAAGGAGAGAGAGAGAAAGAGAGAGAGAGAGAGACAGGGAGAGAGAGAGCGAGAGAGCTGAGTACTGGGATTACAAGCGTGCGCCACCACGCCCGGCTTTTTTATTATTTTGAAACAGGATCTCACTAAAAGATTACAAGCATGAGCCACCATGCCCAGCTCCAATTTAGTGATTTTTAACTACTCACAAAGAAATGCTTAAACCCAGACGTCTTCACCAGTGAATTTTACCAAGCATTTAGAGAGCATGTAATACTGACTCTTCATAAATACTCTCAAAAAACAGAACAAGCCAGGCATGGTGGCACACGCTTGAAATCCCAGTACTTGGGAGGCTGAGACAGGAGGATCCGGGTTCACGGCCAGCCTCAGCTACTTAGTGAGGCCCTCCGCAACTTAGCGAAACACTGTTTCAAAATAAAGAATAAAAAATAGGGCTGGGGGTGTAGCTCGAAGGTAGAATGTCCCTGGGTTCAATCCCCAGTACCACAAAAAAAAAAAAAAACAGAATAAGAGGGAATACTTCCCAACTCATTTTATGAAGGCAGCGTTATCCTGAAACCAAAATCAAAGATATTGCAAGGAAACTATAGACTAATATCTCTTATGAATATGTATGCAAAACTCAACAAAATACTAGAAAACCAAACCCAGCAACATATGAAAAGAAATATACACCATGACCAAGAGTGGTTCAACATCCAAAAATCAATGTAAAAGCCGGGCATGATGGCGCTCACCTGTAACCCCAGGACTTGGGAGGCTGAGACAGGAGGATCAGAGGTTTAAGACCAGCAAGCAGTAACTTAGCAAGACCCTGCTTCAAAATAAAAATAAAATGGGTTAAGGGTGTAACTTGGAGGTAGAACACCCCTGGGTTCAATCCCTAGCACCAAAAAAGAAAAAAAAACTCTTAGAAGAAAGCATAGGGGGTAAATCCTTATAACATTGGATGCAGCAAAGGATTCGATATAAAATATGACACCGGCCGGGCGTGGTGGCGCACGCTTGTAATCCCAGTACTTTGGGAGGCGGAGACCGGAGGATCCGAGTTCGCGGCCAACCTCATCACTCATGCGCGGGCGCGCGTGATTTATCTCTCCTCTCTCTCCCTCTCCCTCTCCCTCCCTCTCTCTCTCTCTCTCTCTCTCTCTCTCTCTCCCTGTCCCTCTCTCTCTCTCTCTCCCTAGTGAGGCCCTCTGCAACTTCGTGAGACCCGGTTTCAAAAATAAAAAGCATAAAAAAATAGGGACGGGGGCGTAGCACGGAGGTAGAACGCCCCTGCGTTCAATCCCCGGTACCGCAAAAAAAAAATAATAATAAATAAAATAAAATAAAATAAAATATGACACCAAAAGCTTAAGCAACAAGAGAAAGATTAAACTAGATTTCATTTTTAAAAAAAGGTGCTCCAAAGGACATCATCAAGATAGTGAGCCCGGCATGGTGGTGCACGCCTGTAATCCCAGTACTTGGGAGGCTGAGACAGGAGGATCGCAGGTTCAAGGACAGCCTCAGCAACCTAGTGAGGCTCTCAGCAACCTAGTGAGATCATGTTTCAAAATAAAGAATAAAATAGGGCCGGGGGTGTAGCTCGATGGTAGAATGCTCCTGGGTTCAATCCCCAGTACCATAAAGAAAGAAAAGAAAGACCTCAAGACATTATTATTGATTTAAACAATCAGTATTAATTCCTATTTACGCATCCTGTTCTTCACTCTTTCCTGTATTTCTGTTCTTCTCTCCAGAATCATTTTCCTTGAGCCTGAGTAATTCCGGCAGCACAGGTATTTCTTGTGGTCGGCTATCAGCTGATGTTTGCTCTGGTTTCCATATGGCGAGTGTTTATTTTCTCTGGGACTTGTGCTTCACACAGTACCAGGTCTCTGGATTCCGTTGCCTTTCTCTGAAGAGTGCCGGGTCTTGTTCTAACTGGCAAGCACGTCACTGGCTGGGTGTCTGGAGCCTGCACGGTTTTGGAGAGCAGGGCTGTTTTGACTTTGTTCTGGAACATCAACCTTCCTCCTGAGGTGCCGCTTTCTCGGGTTTCAGCGGGAGACCAGGATGTTTACGGAGCGCCTCTGACCTCAAGGGGCTTCAGTTCCAGGCTCCCCAGGCTCTGACCCCATGAACGGCCTCTGCCATCTGCCCACTCCCAGCTTTGCAGTGTTGTTCTAGCTCCTCAAAGCCGCACCCTTAAGTGTGCACATTTCAGGGGTCAGCCGAGGATCTGAGGGGCCCCTCCTGGGCCTCCCTTCTCTCTGGGATGTCCCCATCGTCCACTTCCAGCATTCAGGTGGCCTCTGCTGACTCCTCAGGCCAATCAGAAGGCCTTCTGCTAGAGTTTTATCCTGCCGGTGCCACACAGCCTGGATCCCTTCCAGTGGGGTCTCAGAAGAGCTGCCAGGGGGGATGGCACAAAGCAGTAACACTGGAACCACGTGAAGACCCACTTGAGGACTTAACCAACGGAAAGCCCAGAGAGAGGCCCCGCCACGCGGTCACTGCAGACGGAGAGGCGGACGGTGTGCAGCGGACAGCAGGGCCCAAATCCAAGCTCTGCCACTTAGCCTGTGTGACCTTCGGCAGGTGACATGACCCCCTGCCTCGCCCTCCTAGCCTGTGTTGGGGAGAACAGCGCCTCCTCGCAGGACTAAATGAACACACAGCAGACACCTAACAGCGCCGTCTTCCTGCACTCAGCTTCCTTCCCGCCTGGCACTCCTGTCACCGACACCCGCTGACCGTGCAGGTAGCCTGGCTTTGCAGGGTTCTGACGTGCTCTCGGCAGGTGCCTACCTCCTCCTACCTCCTCCCCACCCTTCCCACACGTCCTGGGCGAGCACTTAGGCCAGTGCAGGGCCCCAGGATGGTGCCCAGCACCCCGTCTCTGACCCAGTGGCCTCTACTTGAGTCTTAGGACAGCCCGGCACCTGAAGACTGTGGGTGTCAGTGAAGTCCCAAACTGGAGGCCTCTCCCCCGAGACCAACTTCCCTCAAACCCCAGGTCTCTGCTTGCAAGTGAAGCTCAGGCCACAACCCGAGGGACTTCTCCAGGGAGCCTGGAGTGACGGTCAGGACTTGAGGCGGTTTCCTGACCCTATGAGGCTGCTAAAAGAGCCTAGAATGAAGTCCTGCAGCCTCCTGCCCATGGGCCCCAAACAGCACCCCACACGCCAGCTGGTGTACCTGCACACCGGCACCCAACCCAGCACGAATTCAGAGCAAACACAGTAGCGAGTGCGTTTATTATAAAAATAAGTGAATATAAAATAAATGTGCTTTAACGTCTGGATATACAGCAGAGGCTACTGCAGCGCAGCGGTGTTCGGTGCAGACGCGTGGCCCGCGTGAGTGGGAGGCCCCGGCGTGCTGTGCAGCTGCAGCGCCCTGTGAGGCCAGGCGGGGCACACCTTCCTCTGTGGAGCAGCATGGGGTCCCCACAGGCAGCGGCTCCTTCCCGGCAAGCAGCAGCATCCCCAGGTGCGGGGTGGTGGGGCCAGCACTCGGGCCTCTACAGATTCCCACACCAGATGGACAGCTCGGGGCCCGAACTCCTCATGAGAGGCAAGGCTGCCTCCACCGCCACATGCTCCTGAGCCCCCTCCTCCTCCATCTCCACGGCGATCACTCTGACCCTGTGTGATCTGTGGCCAAAGGGGGACCACAGTGGATGGAGAGCCTACCCCATTCTGGGATCTCAGCAGAGTGCCGCCCCTGCGCCCGGGCACGGGAGGCCCAGCTCACTGGCAGCACTCAGTCACATGCCTGAGGAAGTCGTCGCCTCGCTCGTCGCTGAAGCACCGCAGGCAGTGGGGGCACTGGAGGTCGCCCTCACCTCTGTGGGCTGGGCCTGGGCGCCCGTCCTCTACAGGGGGTTCCAGCCGCTGGGACCCAGACCCCGGCCTCCAGCCCCTAGGCGTCACATTGGCCAACGCATCAGTCTCCATGCACCTGGCGGTTTTGCTCTCGGCATGAATCCGGCGGGGGCCCGGCTCACAGGAGTCCTATAGAAAAGGCAGAGGTCTGTCTCTAGATCTGCGCAAGAGGCCACAAAGCCCGGCCTCAGGTTCTAGCAACTAGAGAAACTTCATCCATCGCAGGATGGAACTCAAGTCCCTCACATCGCTTCCCATTGCACCCCGAGCCCAGATGAGGTGCTCAGAGCACACCGACTATCCCTCACAGGCTCTCTCGTGCTCAGGAAGGAACCGAGTGGGAGTAAGGACGGGACCCATCAGCCCCAGGAGAGCGGGCCAGGGAGGTGGCTGCAAGGACAGGCCTGTGCACCACCTTGCATGAGAGCAGCAGAGCCCTGGGTGGGAGCTGATGCTAAATCCACCCCCTCTCTGCTCCTCTCTGGGGATGGGGGTGCTGAGTGCTAACCCCCAGGGGCCTCAGGTGTGGGGCATGCCGTTGGCTCAGCCCCACTGTGTGGCAGTGCCCAGTGTGGCCTGATGCATGCTAAACGTCCACCATGGAGCGCCGTAGCGGCAGCACCCACCGCTCCTCGCTTGTCTAGCTTCCACGGGTTACAGTGCTTCGGCCTTTTGTCTGAATCTGGGTTTTCCTCAGGGGGACTATGGCTCGTCGCCACGCCTGCAGCCCCACTGTCCCTGGGTGTGCCTCTTGGAGCTGAGCAACAGCAGGCGCTCCCAGTGCTCAGGGGCCACGGGCAACAGCTGAAGGGGGGACCACTGAGTGCAAAGGCCCCAGTTCCCGCCAGGAATCCTGCTCTGGGAGCTGAGCAGGAATCCCTCAGGCCTGGAACTGGGTCTGGTCACTCCTTTGACCCCACTTGTTGAGAGGGTGCCTGACAGGCCACCTTGGTCCATCTGCTTGACTGCCGCATCAGCGACCTTTCAGTTCAAATCATGTACATTTGTGGAGGCCAGAAAACCCATAGGCAAGACCAAATCCCAGGAAAACCCACAGGCAGAAAAAAAAAGCTCAGCCAAACCTACCCACAGTCATGTTGGAAGATGCTCCCACTCCTGCCCAGGGCATATGCTGGAGGATCCGGTCCCAGCACTACAGTCCTGGGCCTTAGGAGAAGCCCACAAACAACGCATTATGTGATGCCGAGAAGGCTTTGGGGGTTGGGCCAGGGGTCTGCGTGGAGCCTACCATGGTTAGCACCTCCTTGTCAGCCTGTGGACTTAGGGGGGACACAGGTCCCCACCATGATCCTCCACCTATGAGCAGAACTGGTGCCTGTGCCAAGGTCCCCTGCTGTGGACTTAGTCCAAGGGTGCTGAAGAAGTTGTGTCTGCCATGGCTCCGCGGGAGGGAAGCCGGGGCTGCCAAGCAGTCCCAGCAGCTGCCCAAGAGAGCCGTGTGGGCAGCCCTCACAGTCCCCGGTTCCTGCTCACACTCGCCCGGGACAGGCAGTTCCAAGGTCAGCTCTGGCTCCCGGTTCCCTGATTCCTAGAGGCACCATTACTATCCAGTCTGTGTCAGGACAGGAAGCTCTTTGAGGGGGGCCCAGGGCTTATCCCCAGACAGAAGGTGAATCAGATACTAAGTGGCCTCACTAAGCAGCTGAGGCTAGCCATGAACCCGGATCCGCTGGTCTCAGCCTCCCAAGTACTGGGATTATAAGCGTGCGCCACCACGCCCGGCTTCTCCTGGGATTTTTGGGAGGAGCAGGAAGGGGCACATGGTGCCACTGTGATGCAGCCAGAGACTCATCAGTCCACTCACCCCAGCTTTCCCACCTGGACTCTGCCCACTGCAGGACCAGCACCAAGGCCAGTGGGGGCGCAGGGCCCGGTGGCTGTGCTGGAGGACCTTACCGGACACTCAGGGCGGTGTCACGCTTATGTGACAGGGAATCTAGGGTCCCTGCCTCATGGCAAGGACAGACACGCAAGGAACTGCCCATAGAGGGCCTGCGACCAGGACATGCTCTCAGATCACGTGAGTGATGCACAGGGAAGACCACCTCTGCTCACACGGGCCACCCTGCCAGCCTCCTCCACAACTAAACACAGCACGCCGACGCCCGTCCGTCGCAACCCCATCTCCAGCAAGTCAGGGTCTTGGACAGAGGCTCATACTCATGAAAAGAAAAACCAGAACACTAAACCCAACCAAGAGGAGAAGGCACCTGTCCCCTACCTGTCCCTGTGAAGCCCGGTACAGCAAGGAGGTGACCTTTTCCTCCAGTTCTTGAATCCGACTTTGAGCCCGTTCCCGATCTGCCCTTTCTGACGTGAAGTCGTCCTTGTAAACAAGAATCTGAGAAGAGATGAGACTCTGGTTTCTGCTCAAGGAAGGAAAAGTCCTTGCCCGGTTTCTCCCGATGCCCCACGAGCCACTGCCCTCCCAGAGCCACCGAGCCCTTCGCCCAGCCTGCCGAGGACAGACACCTGCTGCTCCAGCATCTGAGCCCGCTCCAGCGCCGCGTCCCGCGCTGTCCTCACAGCCGCCAGCTCCTGCTGAGCTTCTGCGCAGTCGTTAATTTTCTCCTCCAGCTGTCTGTTGAGCCGGGCGATCTCCTTCTGCATCAGCTCGGACTCACGGGGGGTCTGCAGCCCCCTCAGCTGCACATGGAGCCCCCTCACGTACTCGTCCCGGCTAGCATCGTAGCGCTGCCACTTGGTGTTGAGGTCCTCCACCTGAGGAGGCAGAGCCGGGAGTCATGGCTGAGGCCGCGCCAGCACCCGGCTGTGCAGCCTGCCTTAGCAACAGCTCGCTGAGCCAGGTTTTCCTCCGACAAGGAAGCTGCCTCCTTTGTTCTGGGCAGAGGGGATGCTCAGCCCACCTGGGAATGTCAAGACAGCGTGCTGACATCCACAGGACTACGATCTTGAACAGAAGTGGACTTAGCACAATTTTCCTGTCTTAACATTTGCTCTTCCTGAGAGTAATTCTTTACTTCCTTTATTCACTGGTGGATTAATTCTGAGGGTTGGAGGATGGAACACGTCCTGTACATCCTCTTCAGCGGAAGCGTGGGTCTCTGGGTCAAGCCAAAGTGGACATGGGGCAGGGGCAGTTTCTGGGCATCAGCTGAGGAGAGCACCGCTACCTGCCGTTGGTTAGGGCGAATCCTCTCCTATGAAATGTTAAAGACACTCACGTGAGTCACCTTCTGCTTCAACAGTCGATTTTCTTCCTGTAATTTCTCGATAACAGCCTGGTCAAAGGCATCACAGCCTGTATCCTGCACAGAAAAGGGACAGAGACTGTCACCACAAGACTGTCATGAACAGCACCACATGACTGTCCTGAACAGCAGGAGGAAGCTGGACCCAGAGGCTGCGGCCACAGATCGTCGCCACATCCTGCAGTGTAGGAGTGGTGACCGTTCATTTCACAGGGACACGAAGTGGAGACAGAAGTTGCGGATCCCAGCCCCTTGCTCAGGCCCACCCCACTGCAGCCTGGCCACAGCCTGCAGAGGGTTTGCAGGCCACATTGTCCTTGAGGCTGTCCTTACCTCATCTTACCTACCAATGAGTTGTTGACATTTTAAATGTTCTAGATATAAATGCTCTAAATCCATGGGGTCTAAAGGGATTTACGCACCGGGTTTTTGTTTTTTTGTTTTGTGGTACTGGGGATTGAACCCAGGAGCATTCTACCTCCGAGCTACACCCCAGCCCTATTTTTTATCTTTTTTTTTTTTTTTTTTTGGTGGTACCGGGGATTGAACCCAGGGGCATTCTACCTTTGGGCTACACCCCCAGCCCGATTTTTTATTTTCTTTCTTTCTTTTTTGCGGTACTGGGGATTGAACCCAGGGGCTCCGAGCTACACCCCCAGCCCTATTTTTCTTTTTATTTTGAAACAGGGTCTCACTAAGTTGCAGAGGGCCTCACTAAGTAGCTGAGGCTGGCCGCGAACCCAGATCCTCCGGTCTCAGCCTCCCAAGTACTGGGATTACACGTGTGCGCCACCATGCCCGGCTTTATTCTTTATTTTTGAAACAGGGTCTCACTAAATTGCGGAGGGCCTCACTAAGTAGCTGAGGCTGACCGCGAACCTGGATCCTCTGGTCTCAGCCTCCCAAATACAGGGATTGCAAATGTGCACCACCACGCCCGGCTTTTTTATCATTTTATTTTGAAACAGGATCTCACTAAGTTGTGGAGGGCCTCACTAAGTAGCAGAGACTGGCCACGAACCTCCTGTCTCAGCCTCCCAAGTACTGGGATTACAAGTGTGCACCACCACACTTGACTTTGTGCACTGGTTTTAATGAAACCATCTCATCACTTGGGAGTGGCCGCCGCTGTGGGCAGCAGGGGTCAAGAATCCTAACTGCTGTGCACAGAGAATCCCTGGGGGCTCTCAGTTCCTGGGGTGGGTCTGGCTGTGGGTCCAGTTTACCTCCGCCAGAGCCCACACATCACCCTGTCCACAGACTGTCAGGCTCAAACATGGCTCATTTGGACAAGGCAACCCAACCCGTGCCTCCTGCTGGGACGGGGGATTCAGCCACAGAAGCTACTCCCCCTAACAACAGCTGCCAGACCCAACTGAAAAGTCCCATGAGACATCAAGACACGCTCTAGAAATTCCACCTGTTGAGCAGCGGAGGGCTATCAGTGACACTGTCTTCTAGAATTCCCCTCGAGGGAGAGGAAGTACGTGTCTTGCCCTGGTCTGCACCGGGAAGTCCTGAGTGACTCAGAGTCCAGGGCTGAGAAGTGACACTGATTTGGAAACCCGTGAGATGCCCAGGCTGGCCATCCTATGTGGCCGCTTCCAGTCCCCAGAGGGAACTTCACAGTGACCGAAAGCTGGACGAGAGCCCCAGCTCCTCCCGGGCTCTTCCTTTGGTTTCTGGAACACAGCTGTGTTCTTTCTGAGGTGCCCTTTTCATGGAATCCACCCCACTGGGACAGGCGGTTCTCAGATCAAGGTTCTCCAGAGCCGGATGTCCCCTCTGCCTCGGAACTCCACAGAGCACGTGCCTCTGAGTGAACCTCATTGCAGCCTCGGAGAACTGTCTGGAAAGGACCTGAGCAGAGGCCCATGATGGGCAGTGTGTGCGAGATGCAGCCTCAGCCCGGGTCACCGGGTGGGCCAAGGTGGGCCACGTGACCCAGCAAGGTGCTCCTGCCTGCTGCCTGTTTCCATCAGCCACACACAGGTGGCCATGGTGTGCAGCGGGAGGAAGGTGTGAGAGCAGCGCCTGGCTTTCCCTGCCCAGGAGCCACCTCACCCTCCTCACTGCCTGGTGGACGCTGGATGCAGGGATCCTCACCATCCTTCCCTCCCTAGCTCAGCCATATGCTCAGCCATAGGCCAGACCTGGCCTGACCTGGAGGCTGTGGCCCTTCTCAGGCCCCCTGGCCCCTGTGCCACTGCTGGCCCCACCTCGCGTAGCACCCACACAGCCATGCTGCCCACAAGAACATGCCCAAAGCCGGCTTCACAGACAGCACTCGGCCTCTGCCAAGGCCACAGCTGGGCCAGCCCCAATCCACTCAGAGGCAGGAGGCCACACTCCCGGAGACGCTGCCCCTCCCTGGCAGTATTACCTCACTCTGCCTCAGTTTCCCCATCTGCCGCAGCAGCGGACAACAGAGCGGCTCTGGGGCACCCCCACCTCCGCATAGACGCCTCCCCCGTCTCCACCTCCGTCTGCTTACGCGGTGGCCCGCCTCGTCAGTGCTCTTCGCCCCGGCGCCCCGCTGTGCGTGCTGCTGTTCCTCCAGCCGCTTGGCCAGATGCTGGCACATGTGGGCAGTGGCGGCCAGCGTCCTGCGCAACTGGTGGGTCTCGTCGGCCAAGGAGCGGCACAGGACGTCGCTGGCCGCCCGGGCCCGCTCCTTCTCCGCCACGCTCCGCCGCAGCAGGAGGACCTCCTTCTCGCGCTCGAGCTGCGGCCGGCTCATCAGCTGTTGCATCTCCCTCTCTTTCTCTTCCAGGCGCTCAGTCAGTCTCGCAACTTCCTAAGTGGAAGTGAACACACCTCAGGTCCGGCACCTGCGCGCCTGTCCCAGCGGTCCCCTCGTCCCGCAGAACCCCGAGCCCCGACACGCCCCCTGGTGCCGCCAGCACTCCCGCCGCCGCACCTGGCGCAGCTGGGCCTCGGCGCCGCCCTCCTGCCGCCGCAGCTGCTCCCGGAAGCGCGCCACCTGCTCCAGCAGCGCGTCCACGAGCGACGGCGCCGCGTCCCCCTCGAGCGCGGCCAGGCGGGCGCGGAGGCGCGCGATGAGGGCGTCGCGGGCGGCCAGCTGGTCCTGCAGGCGCCGCACCTGCGGGCCCGCCTCCAGGTACAGGCCGCGGAGCGCCGCGGCCAAGCGCGGGGCCCCCTCCCGGCCGCCCGGCCCCGCGTCCCCCGACGCCATGGCGCCCGGCTGCCCACCGCGCGGCCCGCCTTCCCGGAACCCGGCCCCGCCCCGAGGGGCCCCGCCCGCTGCACAGGCCCCGCCCCCATGGTCGCGTCATCAGTGCAGGCCCCGCCCATCACGGCCGGCCCACTCCAGGGCTCTGTCCACAGCAATAGGCCCCGCCCGCCCCACGTGCTCACCACGGCCGGCCCCGCCCACTCCCAGAGCCTGGCTCCGCCTCCGCCCGTGCGGTCTCGGCTGTTGGCAGCCTGGACCCGCCCCGAGCCCCGCTCCGCCCTAAAGGCTGTCATCTGACTGTGTGAGGCCACGTTTCCCCGCGTTTGAGGAGTTGTTGGGAGTGACCGGGCGGATGGTCGGGGTTGGGTTCAGCAGCCTCTTATGCTGCTACTCATGGGAAGCAACGGAAGAGCTAGACCACCTCCAGTGTTGGACCTGAGTGTGGGTCTGGATCCGCCCCAGGGCTGCAGGCCACTGTCCAGAGCTGAGCTCCCAGCGCGCCAGGCACTTGGCATTCGTTTGGTCACGTGAGAACAATGAGCGGTAGAGGTCCTCTGCTCAACCAGGGCGCAGGTTGGGGGCGCCTGAAGCCCCTCATGCCCTTTTGTGTGGGGGGGGTGATACTGGGTATGGAACCCAG